>JAODLI010054886.1:0-15939 GCA_027575585.1 Percopsis omiscomaycus | reverse complement strand
TCTCTCTCTCTCTCTCTCTCTCTCTCTCTCTCTCTCTCTCTCTCTCTCTCTCTCTCTCTCTCTCTCTCTCTCAGTGCCATAACTGTCAGTATAAATAGCCATGTTGTCTTCTGATAGGAAAAACCCACAGGAGATACAGATTACCCACGATGCATTAGGAGACTGAGATTCTGTTATTGTAACGCAAGTTTCAGGCTCGCTGACCACATCGTGGTAACCTGCTACGACACCGACAGTTAGTTGATGACTTTACACTAGTATAAATAACCAACAGTCTTACCTTCAGCAGTGTTGGACATGTATGTTCTGTTTAAACACATTTATGGAGATCAGAACTGTTCCAGGATTCTTCCAGGATTTACAACAAAAATGTTGTCTTCCTAAGATGAAATAATGAGTAAGGAAAGACAGACAGACATCCCCTGTATCTCATACCTGTATCAAATCAATTCCTGCATGGACTACAGTAGATTGACAGTTCGATTTAAAACATTTAAATTACTGAATATTATTTACCAGCAGGATAAACTGTGATAATGGCTACTGTTTAAAGGTATCCTATTAGAATTTAAACAGAGAATATAAAAGAATATAACGGCAACAGTACATCGCGTGGGAGCTACATAATGACATTCATGTAATTACATAATTTGAATTGGAAGCCGGAGTGACACGGGCCAAAATAAACGACAACGACGAGAGGAAACGGGGCAGAACATTTACACGCCTCCATAATTGGAATCAAAATTCGATGCCAGTCACAGAGTTCCTTGCGGTGCTTCTCTGTTGGAGAATCAATGTGACTGGGATGTAGCAGATGGTGGAATGGTTTTAGTGGGCTGTACTGTACGCCGTGGACCCATCAGTGATGAGTGTGGAACTTTAGGTGGCATCAGTCGCAGGCTTCAAAACCCTTAAATTTCTTCACATTCTGTTATTATTCAGACTTATTCTAAAATGGTTTAAATTCATTTTTTCCCCTCATCAATCTACACACAATACCCCATGATAACAATGTGAAAAAAGTTGTTTAGAAAATGTTCCACATTTCATAAAAACTAAAAAGCAGAAATGCTTTATTTACATATGTTTCCAGACTGTACAGACAAAGGCAGATTATCCACTTACTCACTGATCTGTGAATGTCAAGAAATGTCACTCAAAATGTCTGGACCGAATGTTCAGGATCAAACGGCTTATCTGCTGAAGTTACGGACTAAAGTGATTGTGATAAATTCAGTTATACACACTGACCTCTTTCTAAAACTGGATCAACTCTCTGTTGTTTTCTAAATCCATTAGACCAGCGCCCTCTACTGGCCAGGGATTGCACTGTGATTCTGTCCCACTTGTATGTGTACAGTTTTTTACTATTACTATTTATTACTAACTGAGGTAATACAATAATGAGTCAGGCAGCTGGCAGACTACTGCCTAATCATGAAAGCTGATTTAAAAAATCATCTTATATAATAATATAATTAAATATATAATTAAAAAAATTATATTCTGGTGTCTAGGTGTGACATTTCATCACAATTAACTGTGCTTGGGCCACCAGAGAGGGTGGATAGATCTAAACTTCCCCATGCAATTGTTTTAGAATTAAGCACTTAACCACTGATTGTCGACCTAAACAGGGAAGTCACAGGCGTTATGTAGCTTTAATATTCACCAAGCATTTTTAGTATTGACTTTTGCATTGATCCTTCCCTGTTGCCTCAGCCCCAGGCCTATGCGTTGGGCTCTGGTGAAGGTTATTACAGGTTACACAGGCTTGACGACTGGTGACAGTGCTTAACACTGTGTCTTTTGTGTATTGTGTGTCGATGTGTTCACTGGGGAAAGATGACAGATGTTAGTGTGTGTGTGTGTGTGTGTGAAAGCACTCACAAAAGATTTGACTCAAGCATGCACAGCAACCCTAATGCATTAATGCAGTAGGGGGGTTGCTTGTTATTGTTATTTTTACTGGATGTTATTGTCTTTAATAAACAAACAAGTTATAGCTTGCTTGTGCGTGTGACTCAATTTGTGTTATGACCAACGGCCTCTTTCTAGGGATTCTGGGTAAAAAGTCGTATTGTTGTAAATGCTGCTGGGTTTGTGGACGGGCTGAAACAGTGTGCACGTCTAAACTTGATTATTCTGTTTCATAGACGGTTCATTTCCTGATTCATTTATGGGGAGTCTTAGGAGGAAAATGACCACCAGGCAGTCTCGTTCATGAACTGTAATGAATTAAAGGCCCCATCATTCAGGCCATCCGACTAGGAGTGGGAGGATAGGTCAGAGGTCAAACCTCACTGCCTTGTTTTTCCTTATGATTTTTCCAAAGAGGAGTTTTGAGGCTAAACGACATGTTAGACTTCCAGATTTCAAGATGAATCCCTCCCTTTCAGGTCCCTTTCAGGTCCCTTTAGACAACAACAACAACTGGAAAACTGAATTTCTACGGTAGGGGCCCCTTGAAAGCGTCATTGGGCTCTAATTTGGTTTCCTTAGGATAGACTTAAAACCTGGTCTGTGGTGTCCGAGTGGTGCGGCAGCCCCCTGCGAGGTGTGACGCGGGACAGGATGGAGATGAGAGCTTGGAAAGGAAGTCGGGTCTCATCGGGAGGGACGGTAATAAGATAAGCTTTTGCAGGAGGAGCTGGCAGATGGCAGTCCTCTCCTGCTGTGGCCAGAGCCCTCAGCCTTCATTTATCTCATCCTCGCAGGCTTCTGTCGGTCTTCCTGGCTCGCCCTCCCCCCTCCACCCGAGCCGTGCTCCGTCGCTCCAGCCCGTGGAGGCCCAGAGAGAGCGGGCGGAGCAACGCCCACGGCGAGCCGGGATGACGCCCGCTCCTGTCACCCCCGTCAGCGGGATAATAAGAGAGTCTCTGCCACGCGGAGGGTCTGTAGGCTCTTACCTGCCCAGACGTTTACAGACCTGGACAGTTGAGAGTTGAGCCCAACTGGAAGTGGAACTCATCCTGGCGTTTAGCGCACCCACTCAGACACACACACACACAGAGGCACATCTGTGTGCACTCCACTCCCTTTGCCCTACACACAAATGTTTCTGGAGCCAGGAGAGTCAGTTACGACACTGTGGGTTTTTACAGCACTTTAGAATGAAGCACGCGGGCTGACTCGCTCAATTGTAGAGGTGTGTGCAAGACTCCTGCAGGTCACATAGCACTGAGCTGTGCGGGTATTTATTTTTATAGCTGCAGGCGAACATGGTCTGTAGTACCACTGGCATGCAATGTGTTACTTAGGTATTAGGAAATTATAAAAACATTGGACTTCACTATAACAGACAGACCACACATTCACACAGCCTGTTACCTTTCAGCTGTTGGTGATTTAGTCAGCCTGCTCATGTATGGTCCCATATGGGATGAATATATTACCCATAATCCTCTACTGCGCCGCCTAATTTGGAAGAGCCTTGTAGATGTCTCCCATCATGGATCTCTTCTGAATTCAGGATTATGTTCAGGAATGTGTTACAATGACCTGTTCACTGAAGAGTCCTTGTTTACACACAGTGCGGTAAGGATACAGAAATATGGATGTAAAATGACTGGAAATGTGATGTGCGAAACAGGAAATTTGTCACAGTTCTATTTAGGGTAGTTGCATTTTCACACTAATTCTCGGTGTTCTGGAGTGTGTAAGGGACTGGCAAAAAAGAAAAAAAAAGAAGAAGAGAAGTCTTCACACTATGCCTGATCCTTGGTTTCCATGACGACTGTGATCCCGGTATGATAATCGGGTCGTAGCTATAGCTGTATAAATGAGAGCTTGGTCCAAGAGAATGACAGCGTGGAACGCTTGTGAGGAGTCTGACTGCATAACCGTAAAATAGCTGAGCTAGGAATGCTTTTAGTGCCAGCAGCACTGTATCACCACTGCTTCTGTCCGAGTTACTGTAATTTCTGAATATTAACATTGACATCAACATTAAAACCGTTTAACTGACTTTAATGTTTGTTGTTAAAGTAGCAAATAAATGTCCACTTTGCTGCTAACAGGAACTGTAGCAGGAACACCATATTATAAAACGTATAAAAGTACATTATAATGATCATAGTAAATTGCATTGTGTTATTGTTACATGTTACGGTGATTCGTGTCTTAGCTCCACTCTGCCCCCTCTGGTTAAGGAATAGGCCCACACGCTTGTCATTCAACCATCACCCATCATTGTACATTTTCTGCAATCTCAGAAATACAATAAGCGTAACCTCCCTACAGACACCTACAGACACCCCTGCCATTTTGTTTTGCTCCAAATATGTATTATTCTTGGTTTTCAGAGCATTTGCAGCATGTCAAACGAGCGTAATATAGTGTGCGATACGAAAGCAGTCCTGACAGAGCCCTGTTTGCCAGCGTTAGTCCGCCACATTAATCTCCAAGCCAGCGTATGACAACTATAGATCCTTGTTCCTTTGCACAAGACAGATGACCTTCTTCCCAGAGTGGGCCATTCAAAATAGGATCACGTCGGGCGTGGCGAAAAACGCCTCAGAGAAAACAGGGGCCTGCCCTCTGAGCCGCGCATTGTCCCCCTCCCCCCCCCGCAAAGCCATCAAAAGCACATTTCGTAGACCAAACAAGGTGAGGAGCTCATTTGTGCTTTCACAACACATGAGCTGTATCATCCACAACCGCTAGTGCACTAAAAGCTGCTGTCACTTCCTCTATATTTTACTACTGGCCAAACGTTTGGGAAGTAGCTCGTTCCGTTTGTTGCGGCGGGCACAGTGATTTCCACATAATGATGGTTTTCCGTGCACCGCTGGGGTTATGACTGGAGGACGGCGCTCGTGTACAGTAATGTGTTTGTGTGTGCGTTGCCTTACCGCTGAGAGGGCAGGAGATACAGGCCAGGCACCCAATGTTCTCCTCCTGTGGGAAATTAGCTTAGTGGGAAAAAATTACCGGGTGTTTTATCTTCTTTATGCTTCACTGTGCACTGTGCACTGTACGTGTAAATGTCTAGAAGAAGCTTGATGCTATTAAAGCAGCTGATGAGTCTATGAAGTAAAACAGGGGGCGGAGTTATGTTCCAGTCAATTTCTATCGCTATTTCTGGGGGAGGTGGACCATACTGACCCCCTTGTTAGTAAGTGGATTCACTGAGTTGGATCTGGAGCATTAGCGTCCCTTCACAAACCATCAAGTTTGATTCATAACGGCAGACCTTGATTGCATGATTGATAGACTAATTGGCCAATTATATTTATGTCAATCATTCAACATAGGCCTGCTCTTTACACCGGATCCAACAACAGAAATAAAAGGCTGTGTCTGAGCACTAGAGGGTTTTTTTCTTTATCAAAAAGAGAAGCCAAATGACATGTGAACTACTTTAGCCTGTCGGACATAGAGTCACAGTGTGACAAGTCACCTTGTTCTGCATGTCAGTGACAACTGACCTGCTTTTGAATACCCCGTTCCAAGCAGAGAAACTCTTTTCTTCCATTTCAAAACAGAACTCCAGCCCAGCATTTTGGCAGCCCACGACAGCATGAGCAGAGTGCTCCGGCTTTTAAAAAAAACACTCTTTCAAGTTTTTTTGAAACCTGGATATACTGTATGCCGCGGACTTCCCAGAGGTCCGCGGCCCCCCCCACTTTGAGACCCACTGGCTTAGGCGGTCCGTCCACAGCCGAAGGTCAGAGCGAGCTGGCTGCTCAGTGAACGACCAGGCCAATTAAGGAGAAGATTTATGAAGAAGAGCTGAAGAAACATGAGCAACTTGGCATTGCTGTATGTCTGTGACACGATCTCTTCATTGAAACACACACCTTACTATAAAATAGGTAAACACTATATTCAATCCCCTCATGCCTAAAATTCCATTTCCCATTCGTTTGCAGAGATCTAATTACACGTTAAGGTGGTTTCTTCAAATCCCATGAGCACTCCTTACGTAATTGATATTACGTGGTTGGATATTCATGTCATGCTGAAAATAAACCGGTTCTGTCCGTTGTGAGTTTAAACACAGTGAGGGAACTCTGGCGGCATCCTGTTTTTGTGAAACTGATCAGTCAGCGAGACACTGTCAGAGAAGTCCTCTTTCCTTCCAAAGAAAAAATGCTGCATGTTTGCATGTTGAATTTTAATGAGCTTCTGGGTAGTAAGGCTGCCTAGTCCAGCGCCTACCACATTTGAGGTGTTAATTCACAGTGAACATCAGCTGGAGGATTTGGTCAGATTTGGCTCGAGATGTGACATCATCCCAGTCAATTAAAAAAAAGGTCAATGTGAGGGGAGAAAAGTCCGTCAGAAATGACAGTTGGTAATGGGAATGATGTGGGTTCTTACACACAAGTTCTGTTATGGCTCTGTTAATGTGTTTTGTCCAGTAGCATCTCTCCTGATAGCAAAACCCAACACGCTTCGACTGGTAGCTGTTACACTCACATTTGTGTTTCTAGGCTGATTTGCTAACTCGCGTCTCTCTGTCCTGCTTGTCACCGGGACCGGCGTCCTTTTACAACGCCTGGCGTGCCCTCCTCCACCAGCACATCCACCGCAGACAGACGATGAGTCTTTGCGCTCCCGCGTGGGATAGCTAACAGCTTGTTCAGTCAAGGGTTATCAGCTGCAGATGGCTGAAGACAATAAACACGGTGAAGCGCGTGGGTGGATGTTTAGCGCCAGATCGCCGTAGGCCCAGTCATAGGAGTGTGCAACAACAGTAATGAGTGTAAGCACGTTGGCATGGCTAGCATACGGGCCTCTGTCGACCGCCGTCACGTGCGTCCCTAGGGTTAATGTATACGAACTGTATTGTTTCCAAAGTGTACGTAACTGACTCATATTGTGTTTGATTAACGTCACTGCCGATAGAGGATGACCACCTTTTTTTAATTTATTTTTTCAAGCCGTCGAACCCGTGTGATGTGTGGCTTGGCCTTCACGTCTAATAGTTCCAATAAATCACCCGCTTAGGAGTGTAAGGAGCTCTGCTGAGCTCTAAGGGTAACGCTGAGTCACAGCCTTTATCTGTGCTAATGCCCCTGTGAGCTGCCTTCCATTTTGTGCACTAATCGTGATTAATTGTGTTTACCTGCTGCATTCATTAAAGCGGAAACGATGCTGCTGTGTGAGTTTGAGAGAAAGATCGCTGAGATTGAGAAAAAAAGCACCTTCATTCCCTTTTTCCGCTGCGCTCGCACCTAATGGCTGCGTTCGGGAGGCTCCAGTGAAGGATTGACATTTAATACCGGTACACATACCGTGTGTACCAGTATGTGGTTTGTTTACAGCTCTGGAATATCTGTCATTTGACAGCGAAGTGATTTCCCTGTGTCACATCCACAACAGGTTTAAACCTTGACTCGGATGTTTGACTGACTGCTGTCGTACACTTGCTTCAGCACCGTATTGTTGTTTGGCTTTCTTACACATTCAGGGGAGTGGAGGAAAATCACACACTACAGAGTGTCCCTATTTGCCTAATGGCTGCGCAGAGAAGAGTCGCACTCCAAACACAATGCCTCCTGATTGTCGGGCGCTCCGGCGGCATCCAGCTACCGCTGGCCCCGCTTAATTGACGTCAATTAGAACGTCTTTGTTCTACAGATGATACCTGAAAGAGTGCTTAATCTTATATAAATCTCCTTTTGTTTGTTGCGTCTACACGGTGAGTGATAATATGCCCCAGAAAGGTTAGATCTCTTCAGAAAGCAGTTAGAACACATTTATGGCACCACATACGAATCCTCGGTTTCTAATTGTTAGCCGCACAAAGTAGCAATTATTAGTATATTCAATTATTATTCATGCACGCGCCTATTAGCTGCGGTGTCTTATTGTACAGTGTGGACTTTAATACTGAGGATTATTCAGTGCATAACAGCTGGCATGCTCTGTGATTGGCAGTTGCATTGTTGTGTGGCGTATATTGTGCGGCCGCGCGCCGAAGCCCGGCTCATTGCCAGCTGCGGCGGTGGAATAGGGCCGTGGCCGGTGCCGCTCGCTCATAAGCCTCACACGGAGCTCAGCGGGAGCAATTTCACTTCCGCCCGTAGTGAACCAAACCCTTTATTCATGTAGCCTCTCTCTCTCTCTCTCTCTCGCCCTCGCTTCCTTCTGTGGCCAAATTGCACGGCGGGGCGTGGTGGGGGGGGGGGGGGGGTTCTGCCCCTGGTGGGGGCGGAATGAAAGGCGCTGGCGGAGATGGGAGGTGGCAGCGCGGGGACCCCGCAGAGGCTCCACATTACGTATGGTAATGGAATGTGTGTATGCCAGACGGCCGCGTACTCTTCCTTCCATTCTTACCTCCAAGGTCAGGGGCTTAGCTGAAGAGGCTGGCAGTGCCTCTGGTGCCTCTGGTGCCTCTGGTGCCTCTGGTGCAGTGGCCTGGTAGAAACCAGCCTTACAGACACGCCGTTTTTGGTTGGACATTCAAAGAGCGCATGCCCCTCCCACACCTGACTGCCCAGTCCTCTCTACTCCTCCCCATGCAGGGCTCACATCTTCTCTACCCCTTCTCCCCTCAACATGCTTCCAGCTTCTCTGAGAAACAAGGGAGCGAGCTAGTTGTCTTGTCTTGGTTTTAGTAACATGTCTGTGTGTGACAGATTGAAAAACGTGCTTTGGCTGCTTTAGTGATGGTTGGGATGCAGCATGTACCTGTTCCTTGGTCAGATATGATCCATATGTTAAGGAAAAGATAGCAAAATGCGGGTTACGGTTAGAAACATTATATAGTGGACCTGGGCCCGTTTGAATGACACGCCAGTTTGCCAATAACCAGTTGAATCTCTCCGCGGAGACGCCCAGCGAGGATAGCGTGGCCCTATTTTACAGCCCCACTGCACCGCTCACCGCCCCTCCACCCCCGCTATTTACAAAAACACAAGACTCATCACAGCTTCCCGTTGTCATCTCTCATCACCGAGATCAGTAGCTCTCGCACGCTAATGATGAGTCATGTTAATTGAAAAGGCTAATTTAAACCTCCCAGATTGTGAACTTTGTTTTTAATAAGGCACTCAGGAAAAGGAAAGAAAATCAGGCCGAAGCTGGGTGATAAAGAGCTCACGACGGTTGCCTGCTTCATTTGTTCATAATCACACCAATTGGACCCTTCAAAAGGCCATTATGTTGAGAAGCACTCAATAAGCATTGATAGTTGCGGGCGGAATGTCTTTCTGGTGTTGAATTGGATTCACCCTCCTGGCTTCAAAACTGTTGACTGTATGTACTGGTACTGATACGGCCGCAGGGGAGATGGAACCGCAGCCGTACGTCTTCAGACTGACGTCACAAAGGACTCTGCTGGTCACGACCTGCCTTGACATAAGAAGAAGGTAATTGGCCTCCTAATTGCCCTCCGAGGGATGTAGCTTCTCCTCCCTGCCATCTAGACCGCTGGCATTCCTTTTCCCGCCCGCCCCGGACAGACAAGAAAAAGGGCAGTTGTCTTTTTTTGTGCCTCTGGCTTCCTCTTGTACACTGTCTCCTTTCTGTACTCTATTCCAGTCTCCCAGTCCTGTCATTCTATCCTGCCCTCTCTGTAGATGTATTAAAATCGCACCCGGGTCGATAGGAATTTCATTGCAGCTGCCATTTTAGGCAGTGCAACTGGAGCCAGGCCAGATATAACTGATACTCACTGGGAGTTTAAGCCACCTAGAACATCTTGACTTTAAGGGATCTTTCAGAGATTCACATTTAGGGCGGAGTACAAAAGGTGTTTATGTTGTTTTCATTAGGGGGGAAAGTATAGCATTTGTTTTCTCTTTCCCCTACGCTAATGTAGTGTCACGGCTAAGACGTCTGTTTTGGAAAGTATTCAAAATGAGTGTGCTCTAATTGGCAATTTCCTGGGACACAAGCTCCGCCCAGTGGCAGGAACATTATTAAATTAATTAATTGTCAAACATTTAATTGTAGAGCGACGCCAGGCTTGTTGGCAGGCAGGGGACGGGAGGAGAGTGGATAAACGCCAGAACGGCTGCTCCGATTCAGGCCAGAGGGTGTAGGGGCAAGTTAGGCTTTATTTGACGACTTCAGTTGGAATAATCTTCTGCAGCGCGAGCGAGCGTGGCACTCCATCAGAGGGAGGAGAACGTTGTCCTTTGCATCCCCGCGGAATCCTTAAGCTTTCCTTTTAGCGAGGAGTGTTGATGGAAGTGAGGAGGCTCAGCGAGCCATGGTGATGAAGCCGTGACAGGAGAGGCTTAAACTGGGGCGGCGGGAGTGGGGGTTACCGCCGGCCCACTCTGAGTTAAGACGTGTGGCGGAATTGGGATGTGTTGGGTGTTCGGGTCTGGCCTTGATCCAGAGCCCCGTGTTCTGCTGTGGTGGTGGTTCAACGCAATGTGGGTTCAGCACCACGGAGAGCTCCCAGCACACAGACAGAGGAGAAACAAGGCTAGCTTTTATTTATTCACACAGTAAAGTAAAAGTACAACAGCTAAAGTACTTCTACTACTACTACTGTATAATGCAGTATATAATATGTATGTATAATAACCCTATATACTTGATAATTATCAAACTAAGCAATAGAAACAGACATACTCAAGGTTACAATGTGTATATGTTTGCACATTCTGTACACACACACACAAGTAAAAATAGAATGACATACTGTACCTATTTTACAAATCAAATTGTGCTGATGGAAACTGTAAACGGTAAATACTGACTTGAGCTTTATTTGATCATCACACCACACCAGCGGTGTGTGCCACCGGTGACTGGCACAACCGCAGCCAAAAGTGATAATTATCTGTGTGGGCAGGGGCGGGGGCTGTGTCGTTGCCCGTGGGCAACACAGCAACAGATGTCAAGTCTTACCCTCCATCTCCGAGGGGTTTGACAGTCGCTCACATTCAGGAAAGTCTGCCAAGGAAACTTAAAATACAACATGAATACAGCTCATAACATGCCAAAACACGCCAATAATCACCTGTGTTTACATGAGAGGGCTACATAAGCTTGCATACAATTAATCAATCAATCTATAAATAACTATACAAATGGTCATTGACTAAATTCAAGCATGTACTTAACACCTGGATTTAAATGAACAATTAAAATGAGTTAATTTAGCAGAGACTTTTATCCAAAGCGCCTTACAATGAGTCGGAGTATTACAAGGAGCAGGTAGGGGTTAGGCATCTTGCTTAGGACTGCTTACAGGTAGGACAGCTCCGGGGCTCAAACCCATGACCTTCAGTCAGGGAGTCAAACACCCAGACCACTGGACTATCCTGCTGTCACAGGATGAAGCAGGCTGAAATAAGTACTGTAAGAGCACTCTCCAACAGAAATGTTAGCCAGAGAGCTCTCACATGCTGGGTCCCAGAAAGAGAGAGAGAGGGGGAGGCGGAGGGAGAAAGATAAAGTCTCCAGTGGCCTCCTCAGAGGGGCAGAAAGGGAGCACCCCTCCCCCAGAACGTTTGAATCCTCTTGCATCAGGCTCATCTGATCCTCTAAATCCTCTGGCTACAAAATGTACAAAATGACAGCACCTCTTTGTCATTATCTTTGTCTGTAATATATATACTGTACAGTATATACACACATCTCTTGTGCATATACACAGATTTACTGTACATTGATTCAAATTTTTTGCATTTTCAATAACGAATAAGAACATAATTACAAACTTGTGTGAAAACAACGCGCTACACAACTACGTCCTTTTAGATTATCTTCACACAATCTGCGTATCGACGGCTGGGCAAAATGTCGGTTTGAATAACTCAGTATGTGAACGGAGTAGGTGTATGAAAAGAAGGACACTAAAATAGAGCTAAACAGAAAAGATACAGGGAAATGGGAATGTTTCTGGGCTATTGCTTAGCGTCATTGATGCGACAGGAGTTTTTGAAAGGAAAAGACGCTAACAACACTGTAAATCCTATTTTAATTATGGTGCCGCCCCCCCATTGTTTGTGTTTGTGTATTGTGTGTAAATGTGTGGAGTATCTGTATGTGTGTGTGTGTGTGTGTGTTTGTGTGTGTTGGAACGGGGGCTGAGAAATTCTTAGGCTTAAGCATCAGATCAAAGCCCCCAATCTAATGCAAATGTCAATTAGACTCAAGATGTGGGTGTTTGATGTGAGTTTTTTTAAGATTAATGGATGTAATTCCAGTATGCTGCTTAACGCTCATATTTTGCCACCTTGAATTCACCTCATCTCGATGACTAAGCTAATGCTAAGCAACGCTAATGCTGTGCATGCCTTCCTTAAGATGTTCACATGGCTCTCGCCTATATGTAACCCAATGTGTGTTAAGCTATGCCTGTGGTGTTCACTCACCATTTATTTTGTTTTTGTGTCTTCTGTTGGGCTGTTTGTTTGGAGTGCCGCACTGTAAATCAGCGCCTCCCTGAAGCCTGCGAGCAGAGAACCAATCAGGAGAGGGGGGTCAGAAGGTCAGAGAGACCGTTTACCTGGGGAGAGGCGGGAGGACAGCACTGTCCTACACCCCTCAACTCCCCCCAACTTGTCACGCATCTATGGGTTGCCTAGCAACGAGGGGCGCCCTGAAGCCAGGCAGTGGGCTGAGCAAATATCGCCGTCTCACGTAGGACTCACCCACCTATAGGGCGTTCACCTCCCATATGAGCCTGATGCCAGTAGACAGAAACTATCCAGGGCCTCCTGAATTAACTCCAACCGACAGCCCAACAACATAGCGGTGCTTTTCATGCCGAGAGTTGAGGTCTGTTTCTACTTTGTATATTTTATCTGGATTCAGCAAGTGGACAGACAACATGAATACATTGTTCAAATAAATCAACATTTAGCGATGTATCGATTTAGCGATGTATCGATTCACCGATCGATGAATGAGAATTGAGAATTTGCCAGTGCCTTTTAAGATAGGATAAGATAAGAATATATCACTTAATTGTTAATGGTGTTGATGACGATGTAATTGTTATTATGGTTTGCCTGAATCAAACTTCAAACTCGCCTGAACTACCTACCTGACTCCCATCCTCTGTTCCTGCCAGGCAGCTCTCAGTAAACGGTGGTCGTTGATTGTAGAGCTCTAATCCCTTTTAGAAATGTGCCAGAACGGGCAGGAGAGTTAGTCAGGCAGCAAGCTTCACTGTAAGATGGTTGTTGTTGTCACCGACAAGCGGGGGAGGCAGAACAATGCACTATAACAGCTCACGAGCAGGTTGTGTGAGTAATGGAGCTATAGTTGGCCAGATCTGAGCCAGATCCCAGATAGGAGGGATCCATTAGACACATGCTTTTAACGCTGCTTGTCATTTTTCAGTTTTTTCATTTATTTATTTATTTATTTTTTTTTGTCACCCTGCTAAGAGCACGGTAAAAGCTTGTTGGGGTTCTTGTAATAAATGAATCATGCTGCCCATTTGCGCTTCTCTGTCATTTGAAGGACCATTTTCAGAATTCTGGGCTTTATTACTGAGTGACTTCTGTTCCTCCCCATCCTTCCTGCAGTGGGAAGATATTCTAGGCAGCTCAGAGAACTGGGTTGGACTTGCAGACTGCACAGTGCGTCTTGCACGCTCTAATTGGCACAAGAGGAGTCCTCCTGCTTCACAATGCAAAGCCCTCAGACCTATCAGGACTGAATCAACTAAAAGCCCCATCACAATGGATGCAAATTCAACCCTTTCCCCCCCCATTGCAAATCTTAAATATAAGCTATTTTAGGTTCATCATAACCCGGTGAGCACTGGTGGTTCTCAAACGGTGGGTCGGGACTCCCGAGAGGTCGCAATATGCTATTAGGGGGGTCGACAAGATGTGAAAGGAAGAGGTTCATTGCCTGTGACCTCCGTGAAACCCCAAACACAGAACCAGCTGTTTTTCGGTGACCAGGGGTCCAAAGGTCCATTGCTCATTACGCGAGCCCATATATCCAGCCTCTAATTGGTTGGATGTAGCTAAAACCATTGTGATGTTCATCAGATAAATAAACTACAAGGTTCCACCGGGCGATACGGGGGACTCTCAGAACTCTGTGAGCCACAAGATGGTAAGAGATAGCGCAATTTGGCTCCGCTAAGTCCTGTTCTCAGGCAGCAGTGCAGCTGCTTTTTTGGAATTTTCCTCTGCGCTTTGGAGCAATAATTGAAAAGGGGTGAATCTTTGGGCCCTGGCTTAATAGAGCCATCCTTCCTAACTTTCTTCAGTTCATCACCTCTTGAGATTGGCTTCAGTTCCTCCATAGCTCCTGATATCTCCCCTGCCTGCAAGGCAGTCTTCCCCCGTCATTTTCACAGTGCATATACGTAAAGACCCTCTCCTGCTTGTGGACCTGTGGGGATATTGCATGTCTTTGTGCGTGTTTGTGCTTGAGTATTTCCATGTGACCAGGACTTTGCCTCCAACAAATTAGAGGCCAACAAACGGTGGTGGGCTCTTGATTGACAGCGTCAGTCACTGAGCCGGCAATTAGCGTCCCACTCCACTGGCGTACATCCCAGAAGTCACAGCTCACCTTCTCAGACCCTATTTGCAGCGTTTCTCTGTGGTGTGAAGCTTTGGGCACACACACGGCGCCACGCCGACACAACCTCAGAATCCCTAAATGTCCTCCCCAGCTCACAGTTTGTGTGTGTGAAACAAATGGGAGGGGTAGAGAAGGGTCTGAGCCTATACCAGTACTGTAGGGGGAGGAGGAGAGAAGGGCATTGGAGGGGTATGCGCTAGTCTGAGTTTCAAACAATGTTTTTGTAACGCTGCTTTCAAGTCGTGGAGTATCCCTTTAAGCAGATTTTGCAGTAGACTAAAATAACTAAAATGCATCGTGACAGTGTGAACCTGGTGTGCATTTTGACAAAAAAATGTATTTTTATTGCTGTATCACTTAGAATAAACGAAGAACAAAATCCCTCCAGTAATGATCTTGTAAATTTAAGTTAATAATGAAATAAACATATTAATAAAATGCTCCGTCAAGCGTGGCATTACTTTTTTTAAATTCTATTTTCCCGATGAATATCTTCCGTAATCAATACAGTGCCGGTAATTGTCTGATGCAGCTTTCTGCTCTATTATGCATGCAAACACAAGCTTTAATTCGCTTTCGGTTCTTTTCATTGCCATTTATTGTAATTAGACTGTTAGTGGTCCCTTCGGATGAAAACAAATTCTCTTGTGAGGGTTATTAGTTCCTTGGTTTGTCGTGCTGACGATGTCTTTAAACGGGAGATACTTCTGCATCTGTAACTGTAATCAATCCTGCGATCGGTTTGCAGGCAGCGAGCCCCTGTACGCCGCTAAAAGACAGTGATCATTTCCTGTTAGCTAATAGAGCACGCCGAATCGTTCGTTAGCATTTCAGTGTTGTGAAGGAACTTTTATCCGCCGAAGCTGGAGTCAAATTAAGTTATTTATTTTACGGGTGTATGGATGATTTCTCTCCATGGGAGGAAGAAGTGGAGTCGTCAGTGGACCTGCTTGTGTAGTCAAAGGACCCCCTTATCGATCTGGGCTATTGATCCATGCACCAGTGTTTCTCTGCCTCTCTCTCTCTCTCTCTCTCTCTCTCTCTCACTTTCTCTCTCTCTGACAAAACATTTGCGCCACTAATAGTCCTGTCGTGTTCAGTCAGTGCTTGTTAACTGCCGAAATGCATTTGTTGACAAAATCCCAAAGCAACTCAGCAGGCTTTACTTTAACTACTTTATCACATTTCCTCTGTCAACAGAATGCGGACATACATATCCTGCTATTGACGTGATATGTATTCATGTATTCATGTAGTTCAAACCTGCCTCACAGACACCAAGCGATAAATCATTGGATTAATTAACAGATATGTAGGAAAATCGGATTTATGGGTGAGTTACTGGGTGGTAATGCGACACTACAGTATGACAAGGGGAGTCAAACTAAATAGCCAATGGCGGAGCCAGGGGGTGGCCGGGGGTGGCCACGGCCACCCCCCGTAGAATCTCGGCCACCCAATTGGCCACCC
>JAODLI010054876.1:0-15939 GCA_027575585.1 Percopsis omiscomaycus | reverse complement strand
GATAACAACTGCCTATAGCCTGTCACCCCCCACCCCCCCCCCCACAAAAAAACAACTTGAATTTCCTTCACCAGAGCCTGAAAAGGCTACATTGATATGATTTAGTGACAGTTCGCGTGAACGACTTTAGCGGGCTGCCCGGCCAATGCTTGCAGGACTGCCATAATTTTTGAATGAAGGCAGTTGGTCTGTATTCTCTTAGGCTCTGATGTTGGGGATTGCGGAGCCCTACATAAATCAGACGGCGAGGGAACCCTCTCGGTAACTCAGTCAGCCGGCTTGGCTGTATCTGCCGCGCCGGTTGGTGCGGTTTATGAATTGACTGTTGCTCCATAAATGGTTGGAGGGGGCATCCTCGTTTTCCCCCTCTCTCTAATGCAGTGGTTCCCTGCACATACAGGGTGACATGGCCATAGCCAATAAACTCTTGGCGATGCCGGTTGCCTGCATCATGCAAGAATCATTTTTTCTGAGTAGAATGGTCTACCGTTTTAGCGTGTGTGTGTGTGTGTGAGAGAGAGAGAGAAGGCAGCAGCCATATCAATCAATCTGATAGTCTTCAGGCGCACCCCTTTGAACGCGACCTAACAGCAGTGGGCACACAGAGTATAATATGTCAAGATGGTTTCTATTTTTATAGGTTTTCTTCTGCATACAGATGAATGTAGGACCATTAAGCTCCATGTAGGCTACTGCAAAGGCAATCCACTGCTATTGCAGTCTGTTGAGGCGTTTGTGAACAGGTGAGGATTTATAACTAACCTATGAGAATGACTGTAATTGTTACACTCTTTACAGCAACAATTGTAAGGTGTGCATTGCTGTAGCCTACACTGACATCTCGCATAGAAACATGCAAAAAATATAAAGAGAATGAGAATAGGGGCAGGATAGTCTAGTGGTCTAGGTGTTGGACTCCCAGCCAGAAGGTCGTGGGTTTGAGCCCCAGAGGTGGCCTACCTGTAAGCATCCTTGAGCAAGATGCCTAACTCCATGTAATAGCACCATGTAATTGCAAGTCGCTTTGGATAAAAGCATCTGCTAAATGACCAAATTAGGAACTGAACCATACAGACAGATACTAAATACTGTAGGCACATAAAGATATAAACACAACACACACACCTAGGTGATCTCTCTCTCTCTCACACACACACACACACGCACAACTACACTACACTAATTGCACTTGGGTGCGGAGCAAAACAACTGTACAGAGACCCTTGAGAGGAGGTAGCCTTGTTCCGGTCCCAACAAACTCTACAGCGGTTCTTTGTGGTGGGAACATGTTCCGACCTCGATACGATCCAACTACCATGTGTACTCGCAAGTTGCATAGTTACACTCCTCCAGAACACAGGAGCTTATTTCTGTATTTACTTTCTTGCTCCCGCGGCCACCACAAACACATCTGACCAATAAGTGGAGTGAACGTTCTCACATGGTTTGTTGTGATGCATTTTGGTGAGCTTGGATTTTTCTCTGTGCCACCAATGGGGAAATGCTCCAAGTTTATGAATTCATCAACTGATTCGGACCAGAGCACACAAACTAACTGTGAAAACGCCCAAACTTGAATGACGAATTAGCAGTACATAAAAGTCGTCAGCAGTTACAGTAGGTCTACTTGTCCTATTCTTTTTAATAATAATAATAATAATATGTATACAGAACTAGAGACATGAGATATGGCTTACTTTTATTTCACACAACAGAATGTCTTAACAGCCATCTTGGTAAAGCCCGTGGGCAGTTATTTTGGGTAACAAGACCAGGCCCCTATCTAAATGAATGAGGAGAGACCCATAACTGCACTTTCAATGGTGACGGGACATAAAATCACCAGTCAAATCTGATAAAAAAAAAGCTTAAAAAGTTTGGTGACTTTGCCCCAAAATAAGGATTAAAAAGCTTTTTTTCCCACAGGCTATCCTTCTACTACGAATGCCCAAGGTCAGTGCAGCCACACAATTGGCTTAATAGGTTTCCCGGTTTGGCCGTTAGAAAGCAGCCGCTCTTTGAGGGGGATATGTGCATACAACCGCCATCTTTGGCGTTATAGATTATTTAAGTGGTCTGTCTCTTTAATGTCTCTGACTAAACTAAAAGGAATAAATAACATTTATTACTGATAGGTAGAGCCAAGTGAAACTCCCTAATGTTTGTTCTATAGTCTAGTGCTCTCCCAAAGACAACCGTTTTTTCCTGGTTGCAATCAGCAATCATATTAATCATACATCATCATTTGTATCAAAAGTGTTCAATGAGCTATAAATATTTACATCCAGAGTGTGTCTTCTTTTGCCATTCTCTTTATATTTAACCCCTCATCACTGATTAGGAGAGTCAGGTATTTAGGTCATATTGATAAAACAACTTAATATAGTAAATCCTTCTGTAGCCCTGGGCTAGCAATATCACATAGAGTCAAAATTAGACACGTTTTCCTTTAGCAATTACTGCTCTGTGTCTAGTGATCATCTGTGTGTGTGTGTGCATTCGCAGACAGCAAACCCCTTGTATACAGGGTGGTGAATTCTAGTCAGAGAGTTCTCGTACTGGTTTGTGTGCATGCATGTATTGAACATGCAACAGGCATTTAATGAAAGAAAAACTGTGTATGTGTTGGCAACAGGCACGAACATACACACACACACACATCAGCTTGTAAAAACACACAAGCCTACTCTACAACCTCTTCTCTGCCTTTTCACTGGCTTAAAAAGACAATAGATGTTTGTTGTGTTACAATATGTCATTAAAATACTGTAATATCAGTGGCTGTCTTAAAGACTACTGTTGTGGTCCTTCAGTGTTAAAACTAAGGATCCTATCTACATGTTAAACTGTATTCTAATGTCCTATTAACCTAATAACAGACAAGGCCCACAGTGGGAGGCATGCTCAATGTGTCTGATTCTAGACAATGAATCATGTTTGTCTCAGGTGATGTGAATGCCATGGTCAGAGGGCTAAAGATTAGCACTCTGACAGTCAGGACCAGTTGAACTTGGAGTAGGTGTTCAACATTATTGTATGACACACATAATCTGTGGCTTTTACAAGGCGTTTACAAGGTTCTGAGAGATTTGAGGAATTGAGGGCTAGATTGAATGAAGTTCCCTAGTTCAGCTTGTATGCAGCGTGGCAATGTCATTTTAAGGTCATAATGTTTATGAGGCACCCCCGCCCCTACACACACTATAAATCATAAAACTATGGAGTATGGAGGGGTGGGTGATTTATCCCTCGGAGCAGGCCTGCAATCGCATCACAGTTTTGGGGTTTTGCGATTCATACTGTAGACCTGGCCCTGTTTCTCTGCGAGCGGACTTCTCGACGTCACCCCTTGCCACAACTGACTGGTCGATGTTGAACCAATCACAGCAGTTCAACTGAAATATGTCATCAATCATCGCACACTGGTTAATTACTCCTCTCATATTATATATAGATGGAGTGACATTTCTGCAGAGCTGTTAAAATCGCTATTTTTAGAATCTGTGTTTAAATCAGACGGCGACATTTAGTTTATTTCATTGTCTGCTTGTCGCCTACTCTGATGACATCATCAGCGGTCTGTCGACCATCCAGTCAGGGCTCTAGGACAAAGCCTGTTCAAATATCCCTATACGAAGAGGGCAGGTCCAGACTCTTTGGGGGGCTCCATCCAGGCTAGGCCTGCTGCAGTACAAGGCATGTGGGGGAATGGAAAAAATAACTCTACAACCAGCCATATGAAAATAGCCGAAGTGCCTCTTTGAAAAATTTCAATCCTTAACAGTCCCATACAAAAAGCCTTTTCAGTGATCGGTGGTAGGAAAGGGCTGGATGTGAGATTACATATACTAGTGGATATAGTTAATCAGACTCTGTGAAGACTCGTTCCTTGTACATGAATATAGACGGGATTTTTATCAACAGAAGGAACAGCAGAGCCGGGATTGCCCACTAACGGTACCGCCCCTTTAAAATAGTTCAAACAGTGTGGAAGGAATGTTTTGAGGAGTCAGACCGTCCGTCAGCTCAGACTGTCTGTGAAGCTATCTAGAGTGGTGTCACCTCTCTCCTCTTCACATATCACTCACCTGTGCACACACAGACACACACAGAGTATGCTTTGTGCAAACAAATGAATACACAAGAAGCAAGCATCTTATTGATAAAACCTTGGAACTCCCAATATTAGCAACTCTGAGCCTTATTTATTGTTTATTTACTGTAAAACAATGGTTTGGGTAAGGCAGTCTTTATATATGCTGTATATTACCCTTATTATGTTTTATGCTTTTGTGTTATTTTATAGAATAGTGTTATCTATTAAATTCCTGGCTTTTCTGAGAATGCTCCATGTAAATAGGAAATAGGCAGTATAATGATGCAGTTGGGATTTTTTTCCCAGTACAGTCATTCAAGGTTAGTCTTACAGTGGTTAATTACAGTCTCAGTCATTCAAGGGTATTTGTACAGTACTTAATCCCAGTTTCAGTCAGTCAGTCAGTCAGTCAGTATTAGCTGTGCAGTCCTTAATAACAGCTCCAATCATGGGGTTTCACAGGCCCACTGGTTACACAGGAAGTGAAAGATGTCCCCTAACCCCAACCGGACAAGGACACACATATATATATCAGGGAATGTGAAATAGTTTTGCTGTTCAGTGAAACAAAATTACTTTAATTATTTATACAGTGTTTTTCTCAAGTCCCTTGTAAATTGTTTACTTTCTATAGTGGCATTAAATCAGTTCAGTTTACAATGTGATATACTGCAAGTAAAAAGATTTTGAAATGGTTTATTAATGAAGTAACAAAGTGTATGTGGCAGATTAATTAGGGATTTGAGCAATTCTAAAAAGGAAAAAGAGTGCCCCAGCCTTTACAGTTCCCTAAGCAATTATCAAATGATTATGTTACTCAAAAAACATTGTGGAGAAGGAATACGTTCCAAGGATTGTTTGGCATTGTGTTGCAGAGATAATTCGAGTACAACAACAATCTACAGTCCTTTACAGTCCTAAAATCAAGTACTGTACCATATGTGGCATTTAGCTTCCTACTGACAAAGCCTTCCTAATGACATCGTCTAGGAGGACACATTGCTAGCATTTTAGCTGGGATTAAATTTAGGACTTTAAACCATTACTCCTGGCATCATCATTACAGTATAGTGGCATAATGTAACCTAACTTTACATATTTCTGCACATTTCACAGTAGTAAATGCTAACTGAAATTGACAGGAAGGATGAAAGGGATTTATTTATCTTGAAACATATTTACATCAACTTCCCTGCTGTGACACAGCCTATTGTGCTTGTTTGATCGTAGATTATTTTGTTCCCAACAAGATAAATCATATCTATAATAAACCGCAAATTAAATTAGACAATGTTCCCTTTGCACAAACAAAACTGTTGTACAGGAGTTTAAATGTAACCCCTAGTAACACTGTGGGCTTTTCTGCCTGCCTAGGATTACATAAGGATAGTTTACAACTTTAGCAGGTGTATTGTTAAATGTAACAGTATATATTGTATTTTTGTTGTCAAATGTTAGCCACATGCTTACATTTCCTAATAAACCTCTAAATTGCAGAGAACTCGCAACACTACTAATAGAAGGTAATTCCAACTGAATAATGCTTCTTTCTAGAGTACATACACTAAGAATTAGTGAACATTTCTGGGTTCAAGTTGGCAGGTGTGTTACTAGAATCATCAAACTGCATGTAACAAACAACAAATTATAAAGAAGGGGTGAGTTGTCCCATAGTAGCGTACAACAAAACTGACATAGGCGGTGTCAGGGAGATGTCAATCAAGTGGGGACTGTACAGGCCCAGATAGTCCTGAGAAGCGGTCAAATGAGTCATTTCTGAAACTAAAATCATGTCCCGACCCTCATGTTGAGAACCCCTGCATTAGACTACAGCTGTATAGGTGGTTTCACAGCACTGAACTGCAGCTAATCTCACAGGTCTCCCCTACCCCACCCCTGCAGGACGGGCGCGTGTCCTTCATCGGCCACCAGCTCGGGGGCGTGTCCTTTTCGCCCAACAACCGCGACCAGCAGGTGAAGTTCGCGCGGGCGGTGCAGATCACGTACTACCTGCGCAACCATGGCCCAGCGGTGCAGGACGCCATCGCCGAGCGCTGGGAGAACGAGTTCTGCACCCTGGTCAGCCGGCTGGCCGAGGCCGAGGCCGAGGCGCCCCGCGGCGCCGACCAGCTCGACGTCCAGTCGCTCACCTCCTTCAGCCTGTGGCGGGACTTCCACCAGACAGGCGTGCTGGCCAAGGGCGAGGTGCTGGTCAGCCTGGTGCTGGTGCTCCTGGCCGCCACCATCTCCAGCTCCATGAGGGACTGCCTGAGGGGGAAGCCCTTCCTGGGCCTGCTGGGCGTGCTGACCATCTGCATCGCCAACGTCACGGCCGCCGGCATCTTCTTCATCTCCGACGGGAAGTTCAACTCCACGCTGCTGGGGATTCCTTTCTTCGCCATGGGTGAGTGGGAATGCGGGGTGAGTGTGTGTGTGTGTGTTTGTGTGGGCTCTAGTTTCCGGACGGCACAAGGGCAGGGGTAGCGCTAACCCAGACGTAATGACAATTTCGTTGGCCGCAAGGTGGTTTTTCTGGGCGTATTTCCCAGTCCGCCATGACATCGCTTGCTCCGAAATGGGCGTGGGAGCAAAGTAGTGGGTGTGTCACTCAAAATCAAGTGGCACAGTGCTAGTTTGGTGTCAAATAAAACAAATATTGCCTCAGCGTCTTCGCCTGGTCAGACCACATCTTAGCGCAGGTGCAGGCGTTGCGTGGTAGTTTCCGGACTTTAGACGAAGGTGCACCAATGACAAAATCACATGCCACTTTTGTGTATGTTCAGTTCGCCTATTTCATGAATAATTTAACTAATGACACAAAACTAAATATATGCACGTGTATTATTGTCTTACAACATAAAACAGTCAATGTGCATCATTACACGTGAAAAAAAACAGAAGCTTTTGCCGGTCTGGACTTTCGCCGATCAGAAATTGGCAGTTCGCTATGACAGAAAGCACGCTGCTGTTAAAGGGAATGAGAGGAGCTAATTTGATTGGCCGTAATTGAAGACAGCCCCCACCACTCCTACTGACAATTTATTCATTCTAATCCAACCCTCTCACAACTGCCACAATTCCCGAAATTAGTAAAAAAGTATATGTCACACCTTAGATCGACTTAGATCGCCATGAACTTGCACTGTGTGCGTCCACTTGCGCCTTGACCGGGAAACTAGTGCTCTGTGTCTCCAAAAAGCTAACTTTTCAGGACAAACCCTGTTTCTCAGAATGAAAGTGCATAAAATATAGGAGGCTCTTTTAACAGATGTCCCAGAACTAGTTAAATGACTTGCTCAACCCAGGAATGATTACTATGTGCGTGCGTGTACGGTGTGCGTGCGTGCAATGTTCACAGTGGTGGTTGGCTGGTAAAGGGCCTAATCAGGGAATGACACTTGGCAATGGTTGATTGAGGAAGGGATTAGTTGGTCTGTGATTGTCCTTGGTCAAAGGGAGAGAAAATGCCTCCAGCTCATTGTGAATGCTGATGCATGTGTGCGTGCACATAATACCTGAGATTCTGCAGCGCATTGGCCTGACTGATTACTGTACATTTGTACATTGAGAGAACCTTCTGTGATTTCTGGCCTGGGGTTTGAGTTGAACTTGATGGTGATGTTGTGGCTAGTGGAGAGGATTTGGTGAGTGTATAAGATTATAAATATAAGACGACCCTACCCAATTTCTGAATCCATATACAAAATATATTAATCAGCGGGCGACTCACAGAACAAGAAAATGTGGGTTTGTTTCTGTGTTTGCACCGGATTGTACGTTTTTCTTCCTCCTTCAATGAATTGCAGATCCCAGAAAGGAATAGGCCTAAATATGAAGTATGAAAAGCACTCCAGGCAACATGCGTTGCATAATTCATCCCTCCATAAGCCAAACGATTGCACTGCGCGTCCAAGAGAGCAATACTTACTGCATTTGTTAACATATGTTTGTATATGATTTCCCTGTATACAATATGCCCTGGGTAGCACATTACCTCGGCTCCATTTATGATCCGTTCTATCATTTCCGTGGAGGTTGTATTGTCCCTGTGCTGTGAGTTCTAATTTGCCCAGTTGTGTAAACGTGTGTGTGTTTATGGGCTGCCCTCCCACTCTGGGATCATTTCAGCCCCCTGTGACCCTGAGCAGGAAAAACTGACTAGAGGAAGTAGAGGGTGGATCGGCACTGACTCCAGCAGCTCCTGTGGTGCTCAAGAAACGTGTGCCATGTGTTACACGACAGACCAGTGCTTGTTATAGCGGAAGATGTTGTCTTGAGGTCAGTCGACAGTCGGAGGACTCGTGTTGTCATGGAAACGCAAGGACAAAGCACGTTCAACTTAGTTTAACCGGTATTCGATACTACAGCAGGCCACTATTTGTCTTTCCTTATTTATCCAACCCTCTCCATCTCTTCTTTCCCCCCTTCTCTGTTCCTCCCTCCATCCACCCACCAGCAGATACACTTAAGGTTTGTTAAATATTTTTTGCTGATTAAGGAAAAGCAATAGTATTTCAGCCTAAAGCTCATTCCTAAAAGCCTTTCCATTTGCAGTTCTGACCGTCTTTATAATCTGATGTCTAGGGGTAACAACATCAATAGTTTGTACACAGCATAAAATTGGCACAACAAACCGCCCCATTGGCCCACAAGCTGTCCATACACTGTTTGGTTTTAAATGCACTTACTTACTAAAGGTGTTACCTTTAGTATCTACCAAAACTGGAAATTGCCGGATTGTAGCTTGAGCTCCCTCGTTCCATTCCCCTTTGTCTCTCCCTCTCATTGTTTGCCTTCTGAGAGGTTTTCCCTCCTCCTGAGGTCACCAGCTCCCCAGGGCCCCCTGGTTCTCAGGTACACATGCCCCTGGCCATCTGACATTTCTGAAGATTAAATAAGACTCTGGAACAGGAAGCGAAAGAGACAGAGGGGCTTATCTTGCACCCGGCGCAAAGCAGGACGCAAGTGTTTTGTTTCTGTTTTGTTTTCCCCCTTCCAGCATTGTTTTAGCAATGCAAAATAGCAAATGCACTTACATTTCAGCGCCCGTGGGCATGTGGGACTTAAAATGAGGAGTGGTCAGGCAAATTGTTGGTGCATTGATATCTTGATGCAGAAGAAAGCGATTGACCAACAAATACCTGGTCTGAAGTCAATGATGCATTTCACTGTTAGTTTAAGGGCGCATTATAAACATAGGCAACACGCTTACACTAATGCAAAAGATTAAAAACTGATTTTGGACGCTTTTCAACAGATTAATATGATACATTTCAGTTTGTTATTTTCAGGCTAATAATTGGCTTGCAGTTAATGGGGCTTGATGATCATAAAATAGATATGTAGGAACAGTTGAACCACACTTTGAGAAGTGCAAGGCGAGAGAGGCTGAAACTCCAAGAGTCAAATTGGGTCAAGGTATCCCTTTATCTGCTCCGACAGTCCCGTCTGAATCAGCACTCTCATTCACATGATACTCAAACTGGTAATTCATTCTCTCTGAACTAATCAGCCACTCCAGTCTTTGAACCATGTAGAGAATGGAAAAACCCCAAACATGGAAGGTTACCACCACACATCATTGAACCTCTGCACCCATCTGGACTCAGCCATTCGTGTAATACGAAGGCTAGTGCCTCTTTCTCTAGCGTCTGTGATGTCACCGGGTCTGTGAGGGAGCCAATTACTGTCGAGCTGAGGTCATTTCCTGCTCTCTCTGGGTGCGTAGAAGTGCCAAACAAGCAGAAAGTGGAAAAAGCTTTGATAAAAGTAATAAAAATACATGGTTCGACATCCTATTAGATGTCATTATTACAGTACCTGTAGTGTAATAATGACAATGCATAGTTATATTCCGGTATTAATAAAAATATGAAATACAATATGAAAGTATTCGGAATTGAATGTGATATCTCAAATAAGGCCTTATTCCAAATGGATTAATCTCTCGCTGAACTCAGAATATTGACCTCCCTAAACATGATTTACTTCACGTCACATCTCTTTCATCCCAGCCACGTTCACAGAGAGCACGAACCAGTGTCAGCAGCAAGTTGCACCCAGCGGTGTGCCGGTGACCTGGTTTGAACCCACAACTTGTATGTATGTGTGCTTATTTAACGTGGCTTTGAGGTACAGGCATCCTTCCGCAAGGTAGACACTCTGAATCCAAAGGTTTCAAAGAGGAGTGATATATGGACCAAACGTGCAAATCCCAAGTAGACTACTAGCCTAGCATGTCACTGTATTAGTATGGGCATTGTTTTTAGAATTTGATTCGCCTTTGCCTGTATACTATTCATGGCTTGCTACAAGTGTTGTGATGTGTTAACAGAGTCACACAAAATGTACTGTAAATGGTGGACTTCAGTATGGCTCATGGTTGGTGTTCATACTGCGAATCCTATTGGTACTAACAACAGCACTGAAACAGTTTGACAGCCACCACTGAATTCCATAATACCTTTTGTTGGCATTCTACTGCTCTGCCACATCAATCATCTAGCTTGTGACTTTTCTGTAAGGTGATGTCTGATTTACAATGGAAAGGCTTCCCAGAGCCTGATGCTAGTGACGGATTGATTTTTTTTTTTCCCGCGAGGGCAAGATGAATAGTGACAGTCAACGTTCGCTGGCGGTTACCCAGGTGCTCGGAAACCTGTTCCCGTTACTGTGAGCAGAACTGGTGACTGGTAAATCTTTGGCTAGTACTGCCGTCAGCACCTTAGGGACAGCTGTGAAATGACAGCTGGAGGGTCATTATTAAAGACTGGAGGAGGGACTCATAAACCACAATATGTCAATTAATAAATAGACGTGATCCTAGATACGGATTGAACTATTACCTTCTTATTGCTTTATGTGAAGAATACTTTTCATTTTGATAACTGTTGAGTGACAACCATCCTATTCAATCCATGTATGGATGGTCAATCTGATGGTAAAATTTTAACCACAGACAACTAAGACCAGTCCGTTTTGATGGGGGTAAGTCAGGAAACAGGCTTTATTTAATACAATGTTGCAACAAGGGAGAGAGACGAGTAGCTTCGCATGTAATGCTTCACCAACGCTCTTTCTGACAACAATGGGGAAACTCTTGCTTATATAGTTAAGAACAACGGCCAACAAGGAGGGGGGGGGGGGGTTGTCACAATAGTCAGGTAAACAGATGTAAATGTACATTGAATAGAAGGGTAGCAATAAGGTTTGGGGGGACTCTCACACATGGCAGAGGAGACTGTGGCCAGCCTGACTGAGAACTTTTGACACCTTTTGAACACAGGACAACAGAGTGTAGATTGCAGTTGGATTGTCACATGTCAATGCGAGACTGAAACCTGCCATGGGAGGTGGGACTTGGCTAGGGTACCTCACACATCCTGCCTTTTGTTTGTCACAAAACACACTGAACTTAAATAAATGAATGAATATTAAATAATAGATCAAAATCCCGGTTCCTTCAAAACTAAACATTGCACACATACCGTCACATTTAGTGCCTGTGTCCAACAAATGTGTCCAACAAATGTGCAGCGTCTATTCAGCGCCCACGACGCTGAACGCCCTCAGCGCAAAAACGCCCTCAGCGCTCAGTTGAAAGCATTTCAACTTTTTGATCAGCGCTGGGCTTGTCAATGTCACTGATCTCCTGTCGGCCAATTAAAATCGATGAGGGGGTGGGATATACGATATCAACACTGTCAACAATGATGGAGGAGAAACTGATCCTGGCTGTCACTGACAACCCCATTGAAGATCAGGCGATTTCTTTCCATCGTTTTAGCTAACCTGTAACCTAGCAAAAATAAGCACTTGAGAGAAGCACTCGGGAAGCGCTTTGAAAATGAGGTTGTGGGTGCTGCCAGTGCAAAAAACGCATTTGATGGACACAGGCCCATAGAAAGATAGTGTCCTTTCAGAAAGTTAAAGTGGAAAAAAAATGAGGGGAGTGAATATTAGAGCTACTGAAATTTGTGTGCATTCTCAGTCCTGCGCTGCGAGTTCAGCAAGAGTGGAATAAAGCAGAGGCCAACCAGATAATTTAGTTTACTGGTTCATTTGCCAGTCCTGTTGCATTACAGGCAACTCATTTGTATTTTATACTACCAGACTGTAGTTTATGTGTGTGTTCATATGTGTGTATTTGTAGGCTTAAAGGTCGAGTTATGCCAAGGTCGGTAGCATGTTGTGGCATACTCTCTATAAAACATATACGTGGCTCATAAAGTTAATATGAACAGAGACCTGCATGAGCAATTGGAACATAAAAAAGCCATGCTCACATGAATCATGTATAATCCGGAATATTCTCTCTCTTCCCCCTCCACCACCACTCACAACAGCTCACAGCATATTCTGGGTCTCCTGGCACACACCCACACACATGCACAAAATACACTCTCCTTTGCCACTTCATCTCTTCCTCCTCTCACAGAAATACAGCGAGCCCTGCCTCATGCAGCAGCGGGCTCCATTTCGAATGCAGGCCGCGTAGCCGTGAAACTGCCAGGTCATGCCGAACATTAACAACAGCGTCCGAGCTATCCCCAGTCTAACACACACACACACACACACACACACACACACGTGCGCGCACACACACACACACACACACACAGCCCCTCTGCTGTTCATGCTCCCATGCCGGCATGCGCACCATTATACAAATAACAGTTAGTAAAGAGATTAGTAGACTGTGTATGTCACCTGTAGCTCATCGATTCATTAGCGTGCAGCGAGACTGAATTGCGACCTAGCTGTTTATTGCGCGCACCCTTCGGAACGCGACACATCGCACGCCATTAATCGTCCGGTTGTATCGTGTTCTGTTGATGTGTGCGATAGGACAGCAAGGGGGATTTTGGGGGGCACTGCGGCAGATCCCTACAGGTCCATAATGTGCTAGAACCGTGGTCTCCATAACACGTTGAGGGATGGTGATTAGCACAGTGCGTTTCTCAAATTTAGCACATGAAGGTCATTTTTGTAATATATGCATTTTATAATCCTATATATTGTCGTCAGAGGAAATTATAGGATTTTCTTAGTTTTGCCTGAAAACACAGCACAGTATTTTCCCACTATGTGAGAGTGCTATTGATGTGGGTGAGAGCTTTGAACTTTGAAATACTATAATCAATTGGTACTGTAGGTGTGTCAGTGGCTAATCCATATTTAATTGAAAAGGGCCGCCTTGACAGTCCACCAGCTAGTGGTGCTAAATATAGCATCAGAAGGATTATCAAACTACATTATTCATGTTTAAAAGAAAAAATAAATCATCCTATTTCTCTGTAATAACTCTATATTGCTATAATAAGTAATATATCTAAGTGGAAACCCCACTCCCTTCCTTGGGTTAAGCTAAAGGAGTGTGCTTGATTCATAACAACTCCTTACTCTCATAATATCCAATGACCCTTGATGACCACTGTATAGCTTCCAATATTACTGACCTTCCCAACTTGACTTTTGGAGGCACATGGATACCACAGGTCTTAGGAGAAGCGTGTGCACAAATAACATGAACGATTAATAGGAATGCACCAATTGCATTTAGTTGGATTCCGTTATTTAAAAGAGTCTGATTGACCTGTTCCGATTTTCATAGTGAATCCTTTACAATATATTTGACGGCTCTTGGTCGTATAGATGCAAAGATATTTAGTTTTACATTTACTCCACCAATACTTGTGTCACCTTTTCAAACTTTGACAAGGCAGCGTCCGTTTAACAGGACGGATTGATAAAGATAAGCCATGTAGCTTTCTCTTTTCAGTGAGATGAACAACTATTATTACAATAGTTTTGCTCTCGGGGTGTATTTAAAAACATATTCACGCTCAAAATCCAATATAAAACCAATTTTACCCGAGTACGGTTAACTTGTTCTTTACATGTCTAGCAAACTACAAATTTAATGTTATATTTAAGTTATATTTAGACCCGATCAACGTGAAAATCGGCCAAATCCGGTCACTGGCCGGTCATTTGGTGCACCCCTAATGATTGACGTTTTAAACAATAGCTACTACTGCGACATGGTGTCGGCTGTATCCTACTGGATGCGGTGCTGACTTTGGCAGCATGTTTTTCCTTTCTACAACGTGCTTCATTAGGTTAAATGTGTTGCTAGATCTATGTTTTGTCATCGATACTGAAGTGGTGAAGTCAGCACTGACTCTACGCCTGAACTACACTTTCAATGTAGTACTGAGAGCACAGTACTATATTATAGTACTGAGAGCACAATAGAGTACCGAAATGTAGCACAACATGCCTAACTGATTTCGAGACTATCAATGTTATTAAAATATCAACCTTTGGTACCCATTCCTAATGCGCACACACACACACACACACACACACACACACACACAGACAGTATACGCCCATAAATGGTGGCTTTTCAGCTATGAGAGAAAATCTCTGCTATATTAGCCCGCATTGTATCCTTGTAAGTGGCTGTATCATGGTGAACAATATGCTGACTAGCCTAGCCTGGCTTGAAACAGATTCTTTGCAACACCTCGAGGCCCTGAAATTTGCATTTTCAATGCTTTTCCTTGAGGAAGAAAAACAACATGGTATTAAATTGTTGTTGCTGCTGCTCTTCTACAGCAAAACAGGGAGTGTGTGGGCAGGCATTGTTAATTATTCACTGCATTACTAGTGGTTGGTGATACTAGAACATTTCAAATCAACCCTCACCCCAGCAACAACTAAATTTGGCAGTGGCTGGTAAGTCTGCACATTCGGCATGTAGCCACTGTGAAATGTATATTTCTGAACGTATGCCAGAGGTTCTCTGATGTAAACTCATTTTAAAACAAATTCCTCTGAAAAGTCAAGGCTATATAGAACTAATAATATAAAATATTCAATTTAAGGTATTGACGGAAACGCTGACAAGGGGTGCTTAGTTTCATATCTACTCCAACAATAAATGCCTTATATTGAATATTAAAGTGATGTTTAGTAACAGACAACCGGTTAGTCATTCAACCCCTAATCTGAAACAGATCTTTTATTACAGTTACATCTCAAAGAATATTAATAATGGAAAATACCGTATGATTTTGCCTCAACTGTAGTGCTAGAATAAAAATGTATATGTATTGTTTTTTTTAACTGCCAACAGTCTAGTGTGAGTCTAGTAAGTGAGAGTGACTCAATGTTTTTATAAATTGTTAGAATGTATTATCTTCAATACAGTATGTCTACAGAACTGTGTGAGCTAATAGTGCTGTGGTATAGGGGTACCTGAGTGTCTCCCACTCAGGTACAGGAAGGATATCCCCTCATGGAGTTTCAAAGCAGAAACAGTGCTTTTTAACAATGTCAATTTTGGACACAAATGGAGGATTTGTGTCCAAAATCAAAATTGACCTCGTAGTTTCAACCACTATTACAAAAAGCTTTACCTTTAAGAACATGCAGAAGACAGATATCCATCCCAAGCAACAACTGGCATACGTAACATGACTGGACCAGAAGAAGAAGAGCACAGTATCCACAGGACTGATTTATTAGCCCCATCCCTGCCAGATGTAATATCATTACCCTGACAAGGTTCCAAAACCCAAGAAAATGATTTATGAAACCTGACGACTTCAGCTGCTTATAAGAATGCTGTGAAATATCGAGTTCCATTAGCATGCTAATAATCAAAATTATAGATTTAATGTGGTTACCGCTCAGTGTTTACCTGTTTAGTTTAGTTACAACTTTTTATTTTCAATATATATATATATATATATAAATAAAATATGCAAAAACGTATATATATAAATACGACAGGGCTCAACAGACATTCCGGAAGACAGAACCGTGACAAACAC
>JAODLI010054865.1:127-15941 GCA_027575585.1 Percopsis omiscomaycus | reverse complement strand
TATATTACATGATTCGGAGCCATACAACAACCGGGATGATTGTTTCAGGTTCAAATAGCAAAAAAAGGGTTCGCAGGAGTACGTTTCAGTAAACTCGAATAACTGCTGTCCGTTAACCGTTAGGTGGGAAGATTACCTGCTCTGTGAAGCGCTCAGCCTCGGAGTGCAGTGATGATTTCTCCGTTTCCAGCTCCTTGATTCCCTCTTGAGAGATACAGGCACACAAACGCGCGCACGGACGTGAAACGGAGCCATGGCAGAATTATAAAAAGTCAAGTTGTGGATTGGATCGGAACCCAACACTTGCGCAGAAGGTGACCAAAGACTTTGTAGTACAGAAACATGTTGCCTCTATTCCTTCCTTTTTAGAAGCATATTCTCTTGGAAGAAAAAAATATTATTCTAGACCTCTGACTGAAAAGCGGGAGTTTTAAGCTACTGCGTAAAGACAGAGCGTAAAGACAGAGCGTAAAGACAGAACGTCAAGACAGAACGTCAAGACAGAACGTCAAGACAGAACGTAAAGACAGAACGTAAAGACAGAACGTAAAGACAGAACGTAAAGACAGAACGTAAAGACAGAACGTCAAGACAGAGCGTCAAGACAGAGCGTCAAGACAGAGCGTCAAGACAGAACTACCGGGACAAGTACGAAGCACTATAAAATGGAGTGTAAAGATTATTTCTTATCAATGTCATGACAGAGTTGAACTTCCATGGTCATTAAAATGCCATTTCAGTGCATTCTATCCCCTCAGCACACAAGGCTTCCTTCCCCCAAGTGTGATAAAGAGAAAGTATGGGCTTATGGCTGACACACACACACACACCTTGCAGGTCCTCCTTAGCTTGGACTTCATCATTTAGCTTGGCAAACACTTTATCCTTGTCCTCGTCAACTGATTTCAGGTCAGCATTCAACTACACATTAAAAAGAAACAAAATTTTGTTAAAAAGATGTTCTGTTCATGTAAATGTATGACACTTTGGTGCAACAGGGTTCATTCATTTTATTGTTTGTTGCTTATCGGTTACTGTTTCAGTCTAAGTAATGTTTCTATTTGTTAAACTTGGTGCAAAATGGTATTCTTTAGATATATTTTCCATTAGATAGAGTTTATCCATTCGATATATTCAATTATAATGACAATAAATAGCGTTTCATTTTTAGTTTCATAGAGGAACCACTGCACGCGAATGCAAATATATGCGTTTTAATCTCTTTCATTCTTTCTGCAAGAGTGTGCCCTTGTGTGTGTGTGTGGGGTTTAGTCCAATACCTTGGCAGCATAGATGAGTTTTTGGACCTTCCCGAGGTGGGGTTCTGTGTCGGCCAAGTCCCCCGACATCCCGTTGGACGCCTCCTTGTCCCTTTCCGTCTCCTCGCCCTCGTCTTCTTCCAGATCAGAGTCCCAAGCCTTCATCTTCAGCAAGCGGTCCGTCAGGGCCTGGGGAAACACAAACCGGACTTCACAGTACAAGCCATGTTGCATCGTACCATTTGAATGCCCCTACGGACAGCTGCCCTCCGCGCATGAAGCAAATGAAGCAAACAAACTGCTTACTAGAAAGTTCTTAGTTGCTGCTCTAATCAAATAAGATAAGATAAAACACTTTATTATGTGCAAAAGGGAAATGCAGGGAACAGTGCAAACAGCAATATTCAGGAAACCAAGGAAGATCTATGCAGAAATGATCAGCAGACGCATACACCCCTCACCCCCCTCTCAACCCCCTTGCCCCCTTCACCCCTCCACCCCCCTCTCACCCCCTCACCCCTCACCCCCCTCTCACCCCCTCACCCCTCGTACCTTGATTCGCTCCTCCGTGTTAGTCGCGGCCTGCAGCATGCCGCTGTGAGACTCCTCACACCTCCTCATGTCCTCCTCCAGCTCAGCGACACGCTCCACCCAGCCCTCGGTCTGCAGCTGCAGCTGGAGACACGGGCAGACCACTTCAATACAGTGTATATATACAGTATATACTGTATATATACAGTGTATATACTGTATATATACAGTAATATACAGTAATACAGTATATATACAGTATATACTGTATATATACAGTATATATACAGTATATATACAGTATATACTGTATTACTGTATATATACTGTATATATACTGTATATACTGTATATATATATACAGTGTATATACTGTATATATATATACAGTGTATATACTGTATATGTATATACTGTATATGTATATACTGTATATTACTGTATATATACAGTATATATACAGTGTGTATATATACTGTATATTACTGTATATATACAGTATATATACAATATATTCTGTATATATACTGTATATATACAGTAATATACAGTGTATATACCGTATATATACACTATATATACAGTATATACACGGTATATATACTGTATATATACTGTATTAAAGTATTACAGTATCTACAGTATTACAGTATCTACTGTATATACTGTATATATACACAGTATATACTGTATTAAAGTATATACTGTATTACAGTATTACAGTATATACAGTATAACAGTATATACTGTATTAAAGTATATACAGTATCTACAGTATAACAACCAGGGAGTGGTCTGGCCTTGGTACTATACAGTCTATACACAAATAACTGTGTGTTTGTTTCCTACCTGGGCATTGCTCTCCTGAAGCAAGGCATTTTCCTCCTTGACTGAGTCTAGGTTCTTCTGCAGTCGCTCACTGTTCATATTATAGACCTTCAGACTGGTCTGTGCCTGTAGATTGAAGAAACTAACACTTAGGAGACAGTAGTAGAGGGGAGAGGAGGGGAGAAGAGAGGAGAGGAGAAGAGAGGCGAGGGGAGGGGAGGAGAGGCGTGCGAGGAGAGGAGAGGAGAGGAGAGGAGGGTACCTGTTCTTCCTGTGACTGGAGTTCTTTGGTTTCTTCTTCAAATGTTTTCATGCTGTCCTCCAGTTCTGCTATCTAGATGAATAACATTACATTAGGTTCTTTAGCAGACGCTCTCTTCTTAAATACAAACACTTCATTCATATCACACAAGGAGCATGATGGATACTGCTTTTCCCTGCCACATTCCTGAACAACTTTAAGTGATAAGCTAGTTTAAATAGCAATATAGAGCTCAGCAGAACCACAAATTTCCGCCAAAGCTCACCGTTTGTTTGAGAGGAATGCACGCCACTCAGCACTTAGGTGTGGGAAAGGCGTGAACTGTCGTTTCAACGTTTTGGTTTCAACCCCCTTATAGAATGATAATGATAACTAGTTCATGCATGCATATACACCGGTGAGCCAAAACATTGTGACCTCTCACAGATGAAGCGATTGATTGTCTCGCAACAGCGGCACATGTCAAGGTCTGGGCTATATTGGGCGGTGAGCCAACAGTCTGTTCTCCTAGACAACGTGTTGGGTGGGGGGGGATGGGGCAGGCGTAAAGGCACACATGGTCACGGCCAGACCACGGGGTCGGAGCATCTCCCAAACCCTAAGGCCTGTGGGGGTCCCCCGGTCAGCAGCGGGGGAGAACCTGCCCACCTAGGGGTCTCTCGGGAGGGTAAGGCCACGAAGTGGTAATGACTTGGCTCATCGGTGTATTTCTCTATTTAGTGTGTGCTCCCCTCTGCTTACCCTCTTCTCCTGCTGCAGCCGGTGCTCTCTCTGCCTTCCCAGTTGGTCTTTCAGCAGCTCCAGGTCTCTCTCCATCTCCCTGTTGGAGCTCTCCAGCTGGCTGGCTCTGGCCTAGACGACACATTACACGAAGCGCCACCACGCTTGTTAGGAGCAAACCTTTGAATGGCATACCCCGTCACGCCGATGTTGCGTAACCTTACGCCATTTGTTATTTATACACTCTCTGGCCAGCGGGGCACTTTAAACCTGCGGCATCGTCACACATGACATGACCAGAAATACCAGAAGACTTCTGTGACCGCCGTACCGTCAGATGTTCTGTTTTTTCAGTTGGGCCCAGTACACCGCTGTCCCTCAGCGATCCCTCCAGCTCCTCGTACTGCGGAACGGCACAAGACACAACAAACAGTCGCACAGAGTATCCACAGCCGGAGAGGTTTTATTCAGTCCTGACTTTTAAAAAAGGGGGGCACTGAGCTGTTAAACCCTCGTCTCTGCAGCTTCCTCACAGTCCTGCAGGTCCCTAAAAACAGACGACGCTAATCTCTGTCTCTACCGGTAGTATGTATTATCAAGTTGGGTTTGTTGTTGTTGTTGTTGTTGTTGTTGCCACAGCTACCTAAGACGGCGCGGAGCACTGACCTCTTGTTGGCATTTGCTGAGAGTCTCCAGGACTTGACATTTGTCATTCAGCATCTCTGCCACCTGCTGTGCCATGAAGTGCTCTTTGCCTGGGCAACACACACACACACACACATCTCATATCATTTCTTATTTATGCACAGCACACAAAGAGCAGTGAAAGAGGGAAATCAACCAATCAGAAAGAAAGAAGCTGGTTCCATTTCATTTATGTTAGGGCATTTGTTCCTCAACAGATTGTCTATTTACGTAACCTGCCAAAAATGGCATAATCTCCCCTTGGCGTGATCACTGCTGCACAAACAGATTTATGCGGTCCACGAAACAGACCTTTCCAGGTTGCAGTGTGAATGGCTGTTTGTCAAGCTCATAGACTAGAAGAGACTTTTATTACGTAAATAAAGGGAGCAGGAACTCACTCCGATACATCCGGCTTTTCACCTGTGGAAAGACAGAGAATGGTGTTATCGTCTGTACCGTGTGTGTGTGCGTGCGTGCGTGCGTATGTGTGAGTGTGCGTGCGCACTCACAGAGGTGTAGCAACGACAGCTGAACACAAGCAGCGTGACCAGCCCCAGAAGGCTGGAGACAATGACCGGTTCCCATGGCAACCCGTACAGGTCGGGGCCCGGTCTGATGTCATCAGGGAGCGACGACACCGCCTTGGTGAGGGGGATACAAGGCGGACTGTCAATCACACTAAAAAGTTGTGAAGAAGGAACTCCATTTTGGAAACCAAATTCATTTCCATTTCAGACTTCCCTAAAAAACTATTTTCTTTTCAAGCCTCATACACCTTACCCTGTCTCCTTTCCTACAAGAAACCATACAGACAATAGCTTTCACTATGGCGTGAAAAAGCTGGAAGTCCTAAATGTGTACAGTAATTGTTCAGGCTTGCATGTTAAACAGAATCAGTAGCATACATGAATTCTGAACATTAGAAGTGCACTTATTGTAATGTACACTTGCAGTTTCACTGTGCTGGGAAACGTCACATCCATGCCAACTGAATAAATTGCCTTGAGTGTATTTGATTTCATTATCGGGCCGTTCTCGCTCTCCGTATACAGAGATAAGCAAATAATGGGCGAGCATTATAGGATTAAAAGGCCCTACTGCCTAGATTCAAAGTTTAACACACACACACACACACACTCACTTTAAATGATTAGGTACAAGCAAGTTTCTATGTTATATATGCACCAAAATATAAGGCATTATTAGATTTTCACTTGAGACCGCACAGCACAACAATAATCCCTACTGACTACGTAGAAGTGTACATCAATCATGTAAAACAAAGTCACTTTACAGACACAAGCCTGCTAGAAGCTTCAGATGGGAATGCTAGCTAGCTGGAGCTAACGGTAACGGTAGTTGCCACATACATCTTTTACTCTCTCCACAGCGATACTGTAGTAAGCTTCCGCCACCGCTTGGAAGTCGGCGGCTTTGCCGACCGCTCTGTCGCCCGTTGGCCGTTCCGCCATTCTCATAAATTATTTCATCGGAATGATAATTTGGTAGTTTAACTATCATTAGGGCGCCTCAGCTGTCAGCCGGTGCTAGCTTACGTTACGTTCGCATCCTGCTCACAACAACGACGCTCTAAAGTGGATCGCGTCATGTGTCGCGATCACTGGGGGGGGGGTAATACTGTAGTAATACTGTAACAACTTATAAATCATACAAACGTTTTCATTGTAGGGTTTACTGCTTTATAAGGTGACAGAAAATGCATTAATAATACAATGGGAAAATACAGCGAGATAACGTGAGCGATTTGAGCTCTGTTAAGGCTTATGCAATTGTAGCCGTATCCCCACTGGTTGGAATGGCTCCTTCCACACGTCACCAATTGTAAAGCGCCACACTGTCAACATTTTTACAGTGACACCGAGGCAAACAGGTGAACCCAGAGCAAACACACACAGATCACAATACCGTCTTTCATTGGGTCTAACTGACGCTACCTACTGACGCTAGCGTTTGTTCGGTAAATCACCGAATATTTAACAAAAATTACCATGACAGTGTGCCCACCCTTAACAGAGAGTAACTTAGTCCACGTAGGACACAGGTTAAAATGTCACACTTAGTGTAATACTACTCGTGGAATAAACCTCAGAATTCCTGGTACTCACTAAATCCGTTTCACCTTCATCCATCTGAAACCAGAAACACAGACTGCTCTCAAATCCAAAGCTCAGGACAAGCTTGAAACGTCAGGGTTGGCCAGCTGGCTCAGAAGAAGTAACAGAGACCAGCTCCGACAAACGTAAATGACGCAAACGCCGTCCTGGCGGCTTATGTTGCATGTCAGACAGACAGCTCAGCATGTCACACATTCCACCTTTAAAAAGGTACACTCCCTTCGGTGTGTTAGAGACCTCGCATTTCCCAGCTCACTGTTCACCGATCACTTGAAACAACTGCGCACAAAGAAGAATGCATGTGACTGTAGGATGAGGGGGAGTAGAGAGGAATGCCACACTGATATGCCTGAAGGCACATTCACTCGTGTAGGAGTGTACTGAAAAAAAACTAGGCAAAACAAAACGAGGTTGCTTTTTAGTGGTAGCAACCAGCTGTTCAACGCTACAAGACGAACAGTGTTGGGTTATGACTTGTTCAGTTTCTGTGCAACAAGGACATCCCAGCATTTGTTCTTGATTTTGATATAAAGCCCATATACAAACGTTTTTTTAATTTCTTACTAGCAATATTACATTCTGCCCTTTGACAAGTAGGATGTGAAGACTCAACGAAGCATTTGTTTGCCTCGAGTGTGGCATAGAGGCTAACTTTAATAAAATAAAGTTTGACAGTTGGCCTCCGTTGGCCCAAATCTGGAACGCTCACCTGCACAGTAATCCATCGAAGGAGCTCCTTGACTGCGAAAATATGAATGCTGGCATCTGCTGTTTCCTTTAGAACAAAGTCCCACATTTGTCTCATAAGCCCTGTGGTCACAGAGAGACATGGTTTGTTCATTTAAAAAGTAGTTTTAACACGCCCTCTAAGTTTATCATTTTAAGGTTCTGTGTTTGTGAGGAAACAGGAAACATTCGAGCGTAAGATTGGATGACATAACCTTAAAGACAAGAGTACACATAATAACTATGGCAACCTAGGGGTCAGTAGTTGAAACCACTCGGATAGAATCGGTACAAAAAAGATGTATGGTTTTCCCATGCCCCCTATTAAAAAATTCCATTTGGTGACGTAACATGGTTTCATGCTGTTTCTAATATGTGTTTTTTCTCCAAGGCCTGATTTTTCCTCAGGCTAAAAAATATTAAAATAAGTATTATAATCCGGTTATTTATATCCAACATCACATCCAACCAATGAGCCAACTCGTGTTGCACAATGTTCACAGTTTAAGCAATATACTTATTTGGACGGATTGTAGATCTGCATTTGAAATTTATGTTTATGATTCATGATAGCGTAACTGTCTATACTGTCAAGATAAAACACATTGTTGTATATGAGCGTTATATAAATGCAAAAAGATATACCTTCCAGTGTTTGTGGTGATCCGTGCCGGCTTAGAGGACGGTTGCGATTTGACTCCTGTTTGACTGGTTCTTTTATAAATACTTTCTCCTTTTCACTCCCTTGCTCTGTCTCTCCACTATGTTCCATGCTAACGCCTCTTTCTTTCTTCATCTGTCCACCCAGCTTTGTGTCCGTCTCCTCTTCCAACACCGTATCCCTGAGGTTCCTGTCTTCCATTCCTGCAACATAATGCAAGAAAAACTCAAAACAATGTCGCCAAAATAAATTAATGATAAATGCATAGGACTGGAACAATAATAGGCATTACCAACAAGATCCTCTTTAGATTATGTTACCTTGGTCCTCTGAACCAGTGACATCTGATTTTCCTGTGTTGAATCGTTTTGTCACACTTGCCAACAGTGTTTCTAGGGCATTCAGCGTTCTGGACTTTTCTTTGAATTCCAATGGAGCATCAATAAACGTTGCACTCGCACTGACCAGAGTCTCCCTGTGGTAATGCAATAGTCTCTCCATGTCCGAGAGAATGGCTAGGTCATGGCTTAAGTCTTCAATCCCTGCTTGTGGGTCACCAAGGACGTAATCCAACCACTGCAGTTTATCACGCCCAAAAAGGTCCATCAAAATGGTGGTTTCAGTGTCACTCAAATGAGACGGCAGAGTTTTGTATTGTTTGTCGAACGCCGCTGCCGCTGTTGTTTTGATTGGGACCGCTGTGTTTGGAGATGGGGAATGGGGAGGGGATTCGGACTGGAACTGAGGCTCAAGGTGGATGTTTGGGGAAGGGAGAGAAGATACCTGGGGCTCGGTTTGGGGGGAAGAAGATTGTGGCTGGGATAAGGACAGTGGAGTGTCTATGTGCAAATCGTGGCTGCAAGCCTGCTCAGGGCAAGACGCCAGTACTTGTTCAGAAGTTAAAGAAGCTTGTGTCTGTAATGGTTCCTCTGTTCCGCTGTCCCTATTGAGTTCAGATTCTTTGAAACCATCATGTTCAGTTTCAGGTGTTGGGCTGAAAACATTTAAAGTTTCTCTGCTTTCAGCTGTACTGTTTTCATCTCCTGATTCAATGGTAGAACTAACCAAACCAACAGAATCTTTTGAAACCTCATGCGCAGATATCACACTTCCAACCATCTCACTATATGATATCAAACCCTCTTCATCTCTGGGGTCATCAAGATTTGTCTCTGGTATACTAGCGTCTTTATTTAAAGTATCATGTTCTAGAGTTTGTTTTTTATCTTTATCTGTGGTAGCTATCAGGGGATCGGGGTGCTTGTCTTCCATTATCTTCTCAGTGGAAGGCTCAGGGGAGCTCGTTTCACCTGAAAACAGTGAATAGTTATCTCTGTGTTCAGTGTTATCTGCTTGACTGTGTGTTATTTCATTTGGAAGGTCTCCCGGTGTTTTCTCTATGGAAATTACATGATCGTTGTCTGTTAAGTCGTTGACCTCGTCACCAGATGCAGGCCCAATGATGGACGGACTTTGAGTGTGATCATAGAGGCTATCGCCACTGTCAATCTCCTCTGTTTGATTCCTGTTCTCTCCTTGGTGTTCTTCTCCTCCTCGTTTTTCCTCGTTTTTCTCGTCTCTCCCCTTATTCAGATCCACTGAGAGTACATTTTGAATTTGTTCTCTACTGTCTGGTTGATATATCTGACTTGGCTCTTGTTTGGTTTCACCGTCACTGGTCACAGATCGATCCTCTGCGATCTGAGAGCGCAGATCCGTCTGATCTTCTGCTAACTGCTCTCGTTTGCTGGAATCCTTGCTTGGAATGGAGGATTTGGGCACAAGGGTGTCCTCCTCCTCCTCCTCCTTCGTCTCCTCATCCTTCGTCTTTTCAGCTGTTTCAGAAAAAGCTAAATTCAAGACATTTCCAGAACCGGTATCTGTTTCAGAGCTACTGTTTGGATTTTGACTGTCTTCGTAGAAACTGACATTGTCATAGACAAATGTGTCTTGAACTGGCTGCCCCTCTATAACCTTAATAGAATTAGATAACCTTGGGCCTTGTGCACTGCTATTGTGTTTGTCTACCTCAGTAGAAGTAAATATGCTCTCGTCCTCAGAGGTGCTTTCATGGATACCTTCAGTATTTAAATCGGTAGACTGAGGTCTCCCCAAGTCCTCAGAACTGAGATGAGAATAAGGTTCAAGGTTCACACCTCCCTCCCCTCCTAACTCATCGTGGTGGGCGTGTTTGTGAACGGTATCCTGTTTCCTTATTTCCTGGAAGATCATTTCTTTTTTTTCTGTATCATCATCTGACAAGGACGCGGTGTTGGCACTGTCAGATGTTACGCCCCGAGAAGCTAACATGCCCCCCTCTCTGGGAATCGTACTGTCACCTTCCTCACCTTTGTCTGATGAAGGCACAATACTTGCCCTGATGTAGTTTTCACCCCCGTTGACTTGATTTTGTTCTGTTGATTCCCCAGGGGGATTATTGCCTGTTTCCTTAAGGTCGTTGTTAGGTAATCCTGTCTCTGTCTTGCTACTCTCACGGTTGTCATTAACAACACTATCCCCAATTTTTGCACTTGCCTCATTGCCCCCCGTCTCATTTGTCCCATCAGTCTGATCTGCAAATTGACTCCCTTGTCGATCCGCTGATCCTAACAGTTTGATTGGCTGCCGATCCTTGTCAAAATCCTCTTTATCAACTAGAGAATTTCCCAGGGAATTCATCAGTTCCAAGTTAGTACCTTCTGTGGTGTTAGCAAGGGTTACAGAATTAGCATCAGCCTTAATGGAGCTCTTTTCATCCCCTGAATCTCCCTGTTCGCTATAGCCTTCCTCAATATCCTCACCCTTATTTACTGCTACGTTGTGAGAAGAGTCCCGATCGACCTCCATCACAGCTTCTTCAGACATTTCCTCACTGGCTGGCTTTGTCTCTCTACTCTGATTATCTACATAGTTAGACTCATTATTACGTAGGAGTTTGTCAAGAATGGACGACTCTGTCTCTGACTCTGTGACTGTATCTGTCGGATCTACCTCTGATCCGGTATCCACAGGTAAGACACTATTGCTTCCGTCTTTGAAATTGAAGACGTTGCCTTCATTACCGTGACCGGTGGTTACAGACTCTATTGCAGATATCACACGTTGATCGGTTTGACTTTCTACTCTCTCTGATCCACTGCCATCTCTGGAAGTAGAGCTACCGGTAGTAATAACATCTGTTGCTGTTTCTACAACCCCCACACCCTCTTCAACCTTTTTTTTGCTTATTTCTATGTGTCCAACCTCCTCCTTGCTCTTCTCTAATCTTGTCTCCGTCTCTTTTGACTGTACTGATGCAGGCTGTGGCCGATGGGTATCTATGTTTTCTGAATCCACTGGTTGCTCCAGTTTATTACCTACATCTTCTCTTTCTTTTAAGCCCACTTTACTCTCATCTTTACCGAAGCCTAATACACCCCCAAGTCCTCCATCAAACCAAGACTGAGATGTGGATGGTTCCATTTCCCTGGTCGTGTCCTTAACTTCACCTTCGCCAGCTCCGTTTCCTCGCCCCAGTTCCCAGTGTCCGCCTAACCCCAGTGTTCTGGACAGCCCGCCTCCTAGCCAACCGGATGTCTCTGTATCTTTCCTCTCCTCGTACTGTAAGTGGTTGTAGTCCAGGTCCAGAGCCAGCCTCCTGCCCCTGAATGTCTCTTCTGAAGCCTCCTCCTCCTCCTGCTGCTCCGCTTTGTCTCCTTCTTCTTCTCCTTCTTTAGAATCCGAGCCTGCGTTGCCTCCGTAGCCTAGCCACCCGGTCAGGGCCGACGCGAGTACATTGCCCTCGTCTCTCGGATCGCTTCCCTCCTGTTCATTTGTCCTCTCTTCCTCTTTGGAAGCATCCACTTGTATGCCCTGTCTCCATCCCAGCCATCCTGTCACAGTGGAAGTGAAGGAGTGCCCTTGGACCCCTCGCTCTTTTCCGTCGCTTTCGTCCTCGCCCTCTGTCACTTGTTTCTCCCCCTCTGACAGGTCTGCTTCTCGTGCCAGACCTTGCCGTCCTGTCACCGACGAACCAAACCCGGGGGAGGGGGGTGGAGGGGAGGGAGGGGAGGGAGACCCACCTTGAGCACTGCCACTGTTGCCGCCGCCGGGTATTTCCGCGATGTGGTCGGGTACGTTTTGGCCGCCTTCCGCTTGCAGGTTGTCAAACTTCTGCCCGGCGACGGAAATAGCTTTATCCACATGGCCGCTCTCACTGGTGTCTGAGCTGGTTGCCGTGGTCTCAGGCGTCTGTTTTATACTCTCCTGATCATCATCACCACCGTCGTCGTCATCATCATCACTGTCCAGATGGCTGGAGTCAATGGGATAGCCACGTTCGTCCAGACAGAAAAAGTCGTGTTTCTGAAAGAAATTCGAGATGAATTTGAGATGGAGTGATTTATTAATTATTCTATTTGGCCAGAGTGATTTAAACTGCTCAGGTTGTTGGCAGCCTGCTGGTAATAACCTGTGTCTCCACTACTTTCTCTGCAGTTGCATAAACCTGCTCCTCCTTTACCGCATCCTTGGGGAAATATCCAAACTCTTTGTCGATCTGAAATGTGAAACAATACAGAAACGTTATAACATTACAGTTTGCACCTGGTCACAAATATGGTACTTTTCAAAGCCCTTTATAAAAATGTTCAGAAGAAATTTAAATGGAAAAAGCACTACACTAAAACATTAAAACAACATAGTTTCAAAAATAAAAAATGATGACAACGCTACCAAGCAACTTTTGGTGAACCTAAAGATCCGCGTTGGTTTGACACGGGACAAACTAAGTTTACTGTCTTGCGTGGAGATTGTTTTCGCTTGTTCAATATGTTACTTTGCCTTTGCCAACATGCGTTACTCATGTAACAGAAAAAGAATGAGGAAACAGAAAGACAACACGCAGAAACTCAAGATATGGACCCAGGAGGTTACGTTCAACCGCCATGGAGAGACGTACACTCCCTGCCCAAAGGTCTTGTCTCCTGCCGGTCAGCTTGTGGTAAACAGATACGGTGTCCCCTCGCTTGAAGCTCAGGAAGCGGCAGTCCTTGCCACTGTGGTCTCTGATGGCCCGAGCCCTGCTCAGCAGGCCTGCATACAGACAAGTGTAAGCACGAGCCATAAACACACACAGACGGCCAAGACTCTCTTGCGCACTGTAACACACATGCACACAGACACACAAACAAGCACACGTATTCGTAGAAACGCATATAATATATAACAGAGGCAAAGTGAGTGCTGGTCTGAGATAAGTAATGCAAGTGAAAAAATACACAAAGACTAATCGAAACATATACAGTACACAATGGTATACAATACCATTGACTTATAGCCCACTTACTTACTTTCACACTCAAGATCTCCACAGATCTTGTAGTCAGACAACAAGCCCAGTATTGGGTGAGGTAAAACTAAAACAATTATAGCTGCTTTCCAAAGGAAGAGATTCATTTGTGAAAAGGCCATTTTTGTATTTAAAAATGATCCAATATCCATGGCACCAACAACACTGCCAGCGGGCTATCTAATGTAGGTGGACATTGCATCCAAGCTGTGGCTGTCACGAAGGTTAAAAAGCAAATGAAGAGACCTGTGATAAGATTGAAAGTAACGTTGGATAATCATTAACTTCTTTTGAGGTTATCAGGCACAACTACACGATTGGCTAAAGCAAATACAACTTTAAAACGTTTCATGTGGGTTTTAGGAGTTTTATTTTAATGCAATATTTTTATTGGGACTTTCATTGGGGTACATAGAAATAAATGTAAAACGAGACCAGCTCTAAACTGTCAATTTGGCTGGCAGGACCACACGTAGCGGCTAGCTGGACTTCACCCTGCCAATATACGTGATCAATCACATGCACCCGGCAACATACGCGCGCGTTGATGGCGTCATCATTCTGCGTTTTCCGAAGGAAATATGGCGCCCATGTTTTTGTTTTGGACGCGGCGGTGTTTCAAGACACAGTTATAAAGAGCTGTGCTGTTTGTTTTTTTGCGGTCGATGCCCCTTTTTCGGTTTTATGCCTAGTCTATTTTGGCAGTTAGTTGGTTGAAATTAAATACACGATGAAATCGGACGTGGAGGACTTGATGCCGAGGCTCCTGCCTGTTGAGATTGGAGACCACGCACAAGAGCTGGACCTGAACGGACCTCCCAGAAACCCTCGGGAATACCTCAGACAAGTCCAGTAAGTGTTAGTTAGTGTTTAGACGACGGGAATGTTCAAGAGGCATCGGGGTTCCCAGTTCCCACCACGGCTCATTGAATGCCTTAGCTCCGTTCCTTGGAACTTTCAATGTTTTGTCCTCGTCACGTAATAACAAATATTTTATTGGTAAATGCAAATTTATTTGTGATGTATTGATTAGCAGGATTGATCTTGGGTTCAAAAGGTCATGGGTTAACCCATCCTTTTAAGACTAGGATCCCTGTGAGTTCTAGGTTGCCGTTATGTGTAATGTTCTAATGCTTTTCTGTTTCCAGATTGGAGGCATCTTTGTGTCCAGAGGTTGTGGTGGCTCAGATTGATCCTAAGAAACTGAGGAAGAAACAAACTGTCAGCGCGTCTGTGAGTTAAAATGTGGATCAGTCAGTGAGAGAGACTCACTGGAGATGCACTCCATTGCTTCTTTAGCTGAATATAAGATCACACGCTCGTCGTTTGTCATGAAATAATCCCACAGCGGTGGAATGCAATGTACAGGGAAACTGTTGGCCCCCCCCTCCTTTGTTTCTAAAAAAATAAAAACACTTCTAGCGTGTGTACAAAGCTGCTTTCTGTCTCTACTGGTAGTGTGTATTCTCAAATGAATTAGGTAAAACATAAATTTGTTGTAGTATTTTTTTTATTTAACATGTATATTTCCATATTTCAGTGGAGTGGTGTACCACAAACGAGGGAATATTTCCTCCCCAACGATCGGTGTGAGGATTTAACAAAAGTTCAGCGTGGCTTTAAAGCTGCAATCATGAACTTTTCATATAACCGAATGTCTGGCCCATGAGCTGACCGTCACACGCACGTTGACATGAGACAGTTTGGTTAGGAAGAGAGCACTTCCCACTCCACTAGCGTAGGTGTCCTAGACAACAGCCTGAAAAGGTATAAATTGGTGATTTAATCTCCTAAGGGTTATTATTATTATTGATAATTGCTTTATTCCTCTCATCCTTTGTCCTAAGTATTCTGCTTTGTCAAAGCACTTTGTAACCTCTGTTTCTAAGGGTGCTCTGTAACTAAAGTTGTTGTTGTTGGTATGGCAACAGCCTGTGAAGGTAAACACTGCGTCCTGTGCCTCAGGTGGCGGGATGTCCGGCGGCGCCGGTGGGCTTCTCCCCCGGGCTCGGGTGGCAGAGGCAGCAGGTCAGCTCCTTCTCAGGCCTCAGACAGGTGGGACGCGCGCACGCACACACACACACACACACACACACACACACACACCAGCTCCTTCTCAGGCCTCAGACAGGTGGGACGCGCGCACGCACACACACATACACACACACACACACACACACACCACCTCCTTCTCAGGCCTCAGACAGGTGGGATGCACACACACACACACGCACACACACACACACTTGGAAAACTAGTTTGCATGCCAATCCCAGAACAGGTGATGGTTTTGACCAGACAGTGAACCGTGTGTACTGCAGCTCCTGCCGACCCCACAGTTGGCCTCTTGTAGACACCTGCTGATGCCTGCGGGCTTGAGCGCTCACACGATGGGTGTAGCAACAGTGTGTTACTCTAATAGTGTATTTACAGGCTCACACGGTGGGTGTAGCAACAGTGTGTTACTCTAATAGTGTATTTACAGGCTCACACGATGGGTGTAGCAACAGTGTGTTGCTCTAATAGTGTATTTACAGGCTCACACGGTGGGTGTAGCAACAGTGTGTTACTCTAATAGTGTATTTACAGGCTCACACGATGGGTGTAGCAACAGTGTGTTACTCTAATAGTGTATTTACAGGCTCACACGATGGGTGTAGCAACAGTGTGTTACTC
>JAODLI010054854.1:0-15941 GCA_027575585.1 Percopsis omiscomaycus | reverse complement strand
TGATTTTTTCTATTTAACAGTGCATATATATATATATATATATATATATATATATATATATAGACGTTGTGGATTACTGCAGGAATTGTTTTGTGAAATAAATTATATTAAATTATGTTTGGGTCGTGACCTAATGACCAAGGCCAAACGTGGGTCCTGAGGTCAGAGCAGTTGAGAACCACTGGGCTAAGGAACATGTCAACACTGATGTTGCTTCTTTTGAGAAAAAATATCGCTCTAAATACAGTATTTGTTTTATTTTTGTTACATTCTGCATCTTTTAAATGAAAACATTATAACCATGGAGAACATGGGAGTTTTCTTTGCATTGTTCCGGTATGCATTTCTGGTTGCTTTGAACTATTTAAAGAGCATTGCTGTACACATGAAAATACTGCAGCAGCCATATTTTAAAATATAATTAAAAATCTGATACTTTTAAATAACTTTTGTGTCTTTTTCTTGTGGAAAACTGAATTTGGATCTGGTCTAAACGTCTGAACCAGACTAAACTTTAAATCCTTTAACCATTCTGATAGCTGGCCTGATATTCCCTGGTCGAGTTTCATAATTACAATTACGTCATTTAGCAGATGCTTTTATCCAAAGTTTCTCCATGGTGACAAACAGGTAGTGAAGTCATGAATTATATACTATACTATACACACACCGTGCTGGGCTGATGGTGTCAACCTTTTCTGGTATTTTCCCATCAGTCTCCCTGTTTTTGTTGTTGTTGCTGCATCTACACTTGGTGTCCACCTGTATGGTAATGCCAATATCTAATCAGCGAATCGCCATGAAGAACCTTTATGCATAAGAGCATGGCAGCTACTGTCCAGAGGTCTAACTGTTGTTCAGACCAATCGTCGGGGGGGGGGGGGGGGGAGGAGGTAACCGGGGGAAGTGTGAGTGACTTTGACAATAAATGATTGTTGGTGCAAGATTATTAAATATCTGAGAAACAACAAGCCTCCCGTGAGCCTCTTGTTGCCGAGTGAGGTCAGAGGCTGACAGGAAGGCAACAGCAACTCAAGGAGCCACACGTTATGCAAAGGAGCATCTCTGCATAACGACAAAGCTTGAGGTGGATGGGCCACTCCTCCCCCAGTGGCCACTAGGTGTAAGACGTAATAAAATGGCCAGAGTGTATGTATCGGACATAGGATGCCCTTCCTTTTATAATGATTCCTAAAGCAGCTGCAGCACAAATCTGAATCTGCAAAATCATTTTTATTGCAGACGATAAAGAGACCAAGTAGTGATTACATCACTCTATACAGTGCATGGCAACCGGTGCTATTCTCTATAACACAACACACCACCAAACTCCCCTCAGCTCCCCTCCGGAGAGCAGAGGTAGCTCTTTGCTTATGGGAAATGTAGTCTTCTGCAGAACCTCCCGTAGCTCCTTCTAGGCACTGTGACATCAGCACAGAAGCGGCCCTGCCACCCCTGCCACCATGAAACGTAAGTTTAGGGATTCTGCAGTGTCTTATTAACAGAACAGCTAAAGGCCTGCTAGGGTGAAAACACATGCAGCCAAATCAATGTACAAACGACTCTCGCACAATGTTTCCAACCATTTACGGTAGATGGACATTCTGTTTGAGGCGTTCTGTTGATTGATTGATGCATTGATCAGAAACACTGTCTGTCTGTGCTGGTATGTTCTTGGTCTGCTTAGATTATTGAAGAAGCATCTGGGTATAAATGTCGTCTTCCATAGTTTCCATTGATAGTCACCATGTTATGTAACGGGGCCCAACATCTCTGTTATGTTTCCACGGTTTGGTTCCGGACAATCTTCATCACTGCCTGTCTGGACGAGTCTCTGATGGCACTTTGTACTGAATCCCAGGTTCCTGCAGGTACAATATGGGACCGCCGTTGCACAGCATATTATGTTTACTGTCCTAGTTACATCCATTCAGAATACCTCCCGGTGTCTCTCTGTGTAACAAAACATCAACAAACTTGGTCTTCCAATGCAGATGCAAAAATCTTAAAGGGACATACTCTCAATATGTCTACACAGCCAATCTCTGTCTCTTTCGCTAGTATTTATCCCTATGTTACTCCAGTTTGTTGTAGTAGCTTCATTTAAATGTATAATAAAAGGTATACGTTTTAATCTAAAACAACAACAATTCAATTCTGCAAAATGGACTACCTTGAGACAGTCAATAGCAGATTAAAAATGCCGATCAAGGCACGGTCTGCAAACGAGTACGTTCTACTGACCATCAGCATGTTAGACTGTTGGACATGTTTATATCTGTTTTATTACTGTAGCCGTCGCCTTGTTCAGAAGAAATGAATCAAATGGGACCAAATAGGTCAATGGCAACTACCCACAGCGACCAATATTGGAGAGGGCGCCGTAGATAAACCACTCTGGCCCACCCAATCAGAAGGCTTGCTTGCTTCTTGGTTATATTCTGGTTATGAACATAGGTTTCAGAGCCTGTTAAGTAGGAGAGAACCAGGCCCACCTGATTTACTCACTCCACCCACATTGGGATATCTGCCTACGCTACAGGCGTAGATTTACCGCCCCTAGACTCAAACCTCTCAAAACTATGTGATGTAAATTAGCTTGCACTTTATCCAATGCTTTTTCTTCAAGACCTTGAGGAAACTGGAATGTAAAAACGGCCTAAAGCTATGTAAGGCTAAAGCGAATAGCCTATATTACCACCTATATCGGGGTTATTTTAGTAAACAAAATGGTTGTTTCATTTTGGTATTAATTTATGTGCCACTCGGATATTTACATTTACAGCATTTAGCAGACGCTTTTATCCAAAGCGACTTACAATTAGTCAGATATGGGCTATTATGGTTTTAATTTAATAATTGTCATGTCTGTTTGTTGCAATAAAAAAAGTGGCAAGGTTTACATTGCATGGCATTGTGGGTAATGTACTAAAAATGTGAAGTAACCATGGTGACATGATGCTGTCCTTTATTCTGGGAGAATGTTATCTGCTTGCATTAACTGGCGGTTAACCGGTTCCACTGTTGACAAATGTACCGATTGTGGCTTTGGATAAAAGCGTCTGCTGAATGCCGTACATGTAAATGTGAATTAAGGGTTGAAGTGAGGATTGTTGGAGGGTAGCTTCAAGTGAACCTGACCACCAGCATCCCGGATGGATTTAACCAGAACTTCGTAACTTCTATCTGGTTTCAGTGAGGATTCCCAAGCTGGGGAGAGCACACAGGGAAGTGAAAGAAAGGACCATAATGTCCGTTGCTGCTGCCCCACTTCAGGAAGTTACATGGGAGGGGCGGGGGGAATGGTGGCATTACCTGCCGTTCTGGTTACAACCACTAGGTGGTGCCAACAGCCCTGAGAAACTAGAAAGCACCGGCAACCCATCAAGGCTGATTTGATAGTTTACTAATTAACAACGAGGCAGCTAGACAGGTTTTATCAAAGGCCTAAAGTTTTTATTTTAATGTGGTACTTTTTCTATGCCATCTTTAATTTTGTCTTGTTTAGTTTTAAATAGTGCTGTAGTGTAGTGATGTCTTTAACCTTTATTACTACCAGCCAAAAGGTTGTGGTTTCAATCCCGGACACGTCCTACCAGTATAACCCTTTCAGAAAGATGCCTAACCCAACTTGCTCCCAAAACACTCGCCAGCTGTACCCCATCAAAGAACCGGGGGTCCCCGTGTAAACACGAGGGCTATACTCTCCCCATACGGAGAGCCCGTGTTCTTCCACCAGGAGAACCACGGTGTACCCCAGAGGTTCTCTCACTCTACGCTCCCAGCCTTATCGGCAGAGGCCACATGTACATGTGCACTTACGGCAGTTAGCAGCCAGCTGTACAATAAAGTACAGCTGGCTGCTAACCACGGTAACAGGTCACACACCAGTTATTATTGTAAGCTAGCAACATTGTGTTAGCATAGTGACAGCAGCGTGTCATTAGGGCTAACCTAGCTATACAGGTACATCTCACAACATACCTGACCTATTAACATATCGTTCAATCCTCAAAATAACTGCCCTAAATACCAAATACAGGCAAAGTGCTTAGTTGCCTAGGAGCTGATCTGAGATTTATTGGGCAAAACAAAACATGGTTATGGGCCTCATTGGTCACTTCTATCCGAATTGGTCGGTGGTGAATACACTTGATCCTCATCACACAGCCGTGATGAGGAACCCAGGCTGGACTTCTGTACCCACTTTCAATTCTGTTCCAAGACCAAGTAGCTCTCTTTAACGGACTAAAATGTTTTTTCTACATGACGATAGAAGAGAAAACCATGAATATAGGATTTAATCACAACATTGAATGGTTGCTTCAAACCTGCAAATTTACACAATAATATAATTGTCTATTTCTAGGCCTAAATACAGGTTGAATATATAAATAGGCTACTATTATTCTAAAAATTGTTACCTACCCCCTGTAGTACATTCAAGTACCCCTAGGGGTACGCCTACTCCCATTTGAGAAGCACTGTTATTATAGCCCGAGCAGCTGCTGCCACCTGCTGGTGAGATGAGAGGACAGCAACTGAGGCTCACACAACGCACCTCCCGCCAGTATTATTAATAGCTCTGGCCAATCACATGTCACATGCTCCACCGCTCTGCTCTCCTCTCTCTCCACCGGAAGACTGAGGCTGTGTTGTTGATGGACAGCACAGCCTAACGGTAACCTGGCCCTATCCTTCCCTCGCTCTTATTGGAGGGGAAGAATTGGTAGGGGGAGGGGATTATCCTAGTAGGCCAACTTCCAATATGGCCGCCGAGGCACCAGGCCTCGAACCCGCCACACTCACTAAAAGCGGGTGGCAAGCCAGAGCCAGGGTCACAAAGGGAGGGGGTGCCCGCTGCCCCCTCCACCAGTAGGGGGATGCTGACCTTCAATAAGACCACAGAGGAAGAGGAGGAGGAAGAAGAGCCACCTCATTCCCTCATGGCCTTCTGCTAACCAGCTTCCAGCTGGCTCCAGTTTGTGATCACAATCTACAGCAAATAGAAACAGATAATTTTTTACGAGAGATAATAACTCCAGTAAGTCGTCGTAAAAAGTGGAAACTACTGTTTCAGGATTTGACCGGTTGGGGAATCGCTATGCCGACTGTGGGTACAATTGTGCCCCCTATGTGACGGATGAAGACTTGAACTGTTAATATTAACGTTTCCCCATAATCTATAGATAAGAATCTGGCATCCCTGTATGTCGGGGAAAATAACCTGTACATTTGTCCAGAAGGTCTGAGGCATTATACAGCCATTGAAGTGGGGGGGACCCCATCACAAGTACTGTGAATGACTTAAAGGTACCCTAAGCAATGTTGTGTACACTGGCGTCACACAGTAGGTACAGAATGAGTTAGATATAGACGGGAGAGACCGGTGGAGTCCCTCATGTACGGTTAACAAATGATGCAATCAGTGCTAACAGAATCTATTGACCTCTGGACCAGCGGTGACCTCAGGAAGACCCATATTGGTCCTCGGCCATGAAGACACGACCGGAACAAATATTTAATTCCCGAACCATTACAACTTTCACGAGGCACTTCTTGCAGTAATCTATACATTGCACAGTTCAACACGCGTACGCTCCTTCCAAAATAAAAGCGCACCTTCAAAATAAAAGTTAGACTTTTTTGACGGCCCCGCGACCCACTCCACACCAGCTCGCGACCCACTTTTCAGTCGGGAGCCACCAGTTGAGAAACATGGCTCTTAAAGGTACAATATAAAGCTAATGCTAGGCAGGTAGGCTACATCCTGCTAGCTAGCTAAACAAGCTGTACACCCTCTGAGGGTGTTCTGTCGGCAGGCTTACTAAACACCCGCCCTCTATCATCAATACTACTAGACTTAGTGCCCTCTAACAGGGGCGCTAGCATGCTGTAAAGTAGAGAGCCTAATGAGACATGGTGAAAATAGAATTAACCTCTGGATGGTGCACCTGTGGAAGTCGGCGAGTATCCGGGGGGCGCGTGCCAAACCAGGACCCATCGGCACGGGGCGGCGTTGAGGCCTAGGTATACCCCAGCTAGATGACGAGCTTGGAGGGCATGCGATGGTGCTCAATGCCGAACAGCATCCTCGTGCTTTTAACGAGGAAGCTTTTGTCCCAGATTTATTCACTCACACTTATTTCACAAATTTCCAACACAGAAAATGTGTTCTCGTATCTCATTAACATGTAGGGTGCAATGTATGGAGAGCCCTTTTGCCTTGGTCCTAAGACATTATCTTGGCTAAGAGGATGGGCGGATCCACATACAAAGCGGTCGCTAAACTGACCTTTACTGGAGTTATCGTCCACTGAATCCACTGGATGTATTTTTCTTTCTTTCTCTAGCATGCCCTATACCTTCATTGGCTATCTGACTGGTAGAGAGGGGTGCAGGATCTGACTCAAACCTTGAAACAAGCCGTGGGCATACCGCACCCTCCACTCCCACTGAAAAATGTGTCATTGTTTTTTGCTGCGATGCTATTTTGTCAGAATGTTAAATAATGGCGGCTGTCCTCTATTCTTCTTCTGCGTGTAACGGAGGCCGGCGGTACAGTAAGGCGCTGAGCCGTGCAGAGATAACCTCACTCCCCGACGCCGCAAGAGACGTGCTAGCGACCGACGCTAGGGCCTGTTGGGGTTTTAGCCTCCCTTGCTAACGCGTCCGCCTCCCATGCCGGGGGATCCGGTCCGGTGCCGGACTCGACCGGTTACATGCGCGTGAGCCTGCAGCACCGACTTGTAAGATGGCGCGGCCCATAACCGTTGGTTCCCCTGCGTCCCCTTGCCACTGAGACAGGTCCCCCTTTTTCCACGGCCGTAGGTTATTGGTTGAAAATTCAGACCCTGATGTCACACCGAATACAGATGGCTTGTTTTATCACTACAGGCAACCGGGGCCAGGTGACATGTTAGACAGATGTCAAATAGCCGTGTCATTGGATCCTTCAGACAACACACCTGGAAATGTTCAATGAATTTACGATAGGGGCCCTTTAATGGCAAAGGGTCATGACCCTTTGCCATTAAAGGGTCATTACCCTTTAATAGGTCAGGCTTGGCATGTCCAATTCACATCAAGTCACAATGGAGGAAATTGCTAATACAACAGTAATGTTGTAATCCAAACTTGGTTTAAGTGCCTTGCTCATGTGCAGTGCCGAGAGACTGGGCCACCACTCACTTTCACTGTTAGTCCGGGGGGGTTTAACCAGAGACCCCCCTTTCTGTTTACTGTACGACACATAATCTTCTCCTGTACTTTACGGCAGACACACCACAACCACCGTGTCGACAGGCGAGACACCGCCGACCACCCGGCCCTGGACCATTCCGAATGGGTCGCCGCTGTGCTCCGTCACGTGTGCATCTCCATCCCCTGTTTAGTGTTTCACTCGGTGTCAATATTAGTTTCCTCTTCTTCACTTCCCCGGTTCAGTTCCACGGCGGAGCCCGTCTTTACAGCAGTTGTTGTGTACTTCCATTGCTAAACGTTTTCAGGCGGGCAGGGTCTGACGCGATGCCACGCTGTCTTTAAAACGGGTCATACGTTGTTTCAATGCCTGGGTGTTGACGGTGAAGTAAAATGTACAATTTACAAATAATTGTCTTTATAAAAACTCAACATGCCCTTGTAAAACATGTAAAACGATCATTACAAAACGTGACCGTCAGCTTGTGATGCGGTGCACGCCACAGTCCAATCGGCTGATTTGTCACTTGACATTTTCGAATAATAAGTATTATTACATTAGACAAACTAACATCACAACGTTGCAGAACAATAGGCTACACACACACACACTTGACACGCTTAGTAGCCTAGGTGTAAAAAGTACGGACTATTGGTGGATTATTAGCCACTATTTTTGATTTGTGATTCTGCCGTACTTTATAAGTGTTGTTGCCATAACTTTGTGGTGTCCTTCGGTAGCTATCAGTCGGCTGCAGTGAACCACGTCGGTTCAAATGCCCGTGTAAGCCCGAATCCATATATGCGCGTTACTCGACTCTACCTGGTCCGTTTTTACAATCTACACAGGCCTAACTGTGTGCTACATGCCCTAAACATTCTGAAGACGTTTCATTAATCTCGCTGTCTCGGAACAATACACCATTGTAATGTTACCGCTGTATGGTGGGATTCGTCTGTCCCTCAAGCCGGCGTCCAATCACACGCAGCCTTACATGATAGGGGATATTTTCGGTGTACAGTATGTTGCAAAAACTGTCCATATCGTTTTAGGCGAGGTGAAAGAGATTGACAACTTCATCGTTTGGGCACCGCGCTTAATAGGTGAGTCGCCGCGGGTGGGTTCTGGAAGTGCAAAACCGTTTACCGACATTTCTTGCGATGTATCAGTAGCACAAGACCCAGGAAGCTAGTAGTCACTCAACTGAAACAGACGGTGACTTAGGCAGCCTTCTACTGTGTTGTTATCGGCTTTTTTAAACTAGGCAACCCACACATTTTCGGCGACCTTTGCCAAAGTCGACAATTGGAAAGATAAAGTTCTCGAGTGACGCTTTGGGTCCGGGGATGATGTTAACACAAGCTAGGCCAGTCAATGCTTGAGCATTAACATCAGCCTCGAGGACTGTATAGGAACCAACACACTTTGCAAACGGGAGGGGGAGGGTAGCTCTGAATAAGATGAAATTTGCAAGAGAAAAACGAAAGTATTCCCGCGGAATGTGACTGAAACAATTCTTGATTTTCGAGAGAATTGGCGTATTTGCGTGCCCGCGGCCGGGTTAAGGTCGCTTTGTGTGTTCGCCTCGCATACGATAACATTCATCAGGCGAAGTAACGTTAGTGCGGCCAAGCCAGCCCCGAACTGTTCAAAGATGTCAATAAGTTAAAAGGTGGACGCCACCGGTGATGAGACGGCCCCGGGACTCGAGCTCGACACCGTAGGTATGGTTTAACACCGGGACCCCTTCATGACAGAGAAGTTGTGTTTTCGAAAGCGATCGTCAAAATCGCGCAGTCGAGTTAGTCATTTTCCCCGAAAATCGTGTTATCGCTAGGCTTTGGACATGATGTCCGTGTGCGGTGTTGTTTCTCTCTCGCTCCCCCCCCTCCCTGGTTTCGATGACGTTTTCCGTCGATATTTCATTGATAACCGGCGCCTTTAGCTGTCGAATCTCCCTTACGCGAGTACGTTGCTCACATTTTAATTCACGGTTCTTTGAATTCGCTGTGTAAATACGGGATATGGCAATGGAACTGTTTCTCTGTGAGCTGGTATGACCACCCTCCCCTTCCCTTCCATCTCGTCCCCATCCGCATCAAATGCATGGCTACCATTGCATGTTGCGAATCCACTAACTTACCGACGTAAACAACCAGTTTTTAGTTATCGTTTGATACGAACGAGGGTCCCGGAACCTTTACCTTACCGGGATTGGAACCATTGCATGTTACGACTATGACACGTCCAGTAACACCGCTGCTCGCCACCAAGTGCTAGCAAGCTAACTAGCTACTTTTATTCCTAGTAACTGGTAGGAAACGGGGCTACTGTTGAGACAACATTGCACACCGATGAATGCGCCCGGACAGAAAATCCCCAGTTTAATTAATGAAGGTTGATGTTTTTCGAGGGGGAGACATTCGACGGCTATGCATCGGGGTGTGTGTGTGTGTGTGTGAGGGGGGGGGGAGTTTTGACAGGAGTGATCTCCTACTGTACTTCGTTTTCTCCAAAGCAAGATGGACTCTCATTCGCTTGTCTGTCTTGTCAGACCCCTGATCGACATTTTACACGGAGATGAAAATGTAAGCTTTTAATACGACAGGCAAAATGAGGCTTTAGGCAGCCGAGCACAAGATTCGGCCGTAAAGGAGCGTTTTGTGGCGGTTGTTACGTTAACCACTCGAGACTAAACTCTACACCGTATCAGTCGAATCGGGCATCAGCAGTTTTACCTGAAAACACAACTGAACCTCTGCGCAGCAATGGACTACTGCGCCGACTGAAATATAGACAGTCTAATATTATATTTATCCGGTGGCCGGGGGTTTTGGCCTACATGCTTTGCTTTTGACTACAAGGGCGGATCGACTGCGTACACAACCGAAATGGACAGTGATCAACAAAATGTCCCGTAGTTTCAGTCTTGGGTTTGTGTAAAACAGTGGCAGTTTTTTTGTTTGTTTTAATCTAAAGTTGCTCTGCACACATTTCACCGGAGACTGAATCCATTTTAAAAGGATAGTTGTTACAGCAAAGTATGTAACGCTTAACCGAGAGTGTCTTGTATTTTATAGGTCACCGACATTGCATGTCCGAAGCTGTGAGGCAGATTCATCTTCATCAGTCATACGGCATTTCCATAGTTTGTTCTTAAGTAAGTATTGCCCGTTTCCACGCAACATTCATGTAACTGCTGAGGGATGTTTACATCCTTTTGGTTTGAATTATTCTTCAGAATGAGCTGTATACTACTGTAGGCGATACCCAGCACAATCACCTTCCATTCATTCAATATTAATTTGTGTTTACAGTATTTGCCATATCTCTTTATAACATAGAGTAGTGTACAGACACGTAGGGTGTAAAGTTATTGCTACCGGTAAAGAGTGCACTTCACTAATCACCTAATGTGTTAATTTTTCATTTTTCTTTTTTTAATTAAAATGCATTCAGAATAAAAAAAAATAGGTCATGATGACTCTCATTTGGATATTAGCTGGACCTCGAGTGGGAATCAAATACAGTCAGAGTCAGCGCTCGTTTCCTTATTCATTTACATTTGAGGGGTTTATCTGACCATCTCAGCCAGATAACGTGAATATGTGAAATCACAGAGTACAACAGACAGATCCCCAGGAGTAAAGACAATATAAGATGCAATGCAAGAGTCAATATACCGTGCCGTAGCAGTTCAGTGGTTCTAGTAGGTATTCCCGTCCCTTCAATAAACATGAATGACAGAGAAAAGGTTGAGAAATGGTAGTGAATCCTCCCCTTCACAGCTCCCTTGAGACCACACATTAAGACAAAATGTCAATCAGTACAGTAATTATTGGATTGTCTGCAAGAACATGGCTTAAAATCCATGTTTAATCATGTTTTTTTTTCTTTCTTTTATATATGCTTTGCAATTAATTAAAAGAGCCATAGTTGACTTCAAAATTAGAGTTTGTTAAAGGAATACTTCGCCCAAAAACACTAGTTAGTGTATCGGTCACTTGTCTGGAATGCTTTTCCTGAACTCCCATTCCTAAACAGAGAATGTAGCTGTAACATATAATCATACAATGGAGTCGAGCTGCATCAGAAGTTGATTGACTTAAAAAAAAAAATAGTCTTGTTTTTTTTCACAAGCAGAGCTTGACATGTATGTCAGAGTATGTCAGTTGGACTTCAAACCAAATACTCTCTTGTTTTTGATAGTTGATGAGATTAACTACCTTTTGGATGTGGTTTTAAAGTGACGAAACATTAAGACTAAGTAATTCCTTTTTCCTAAGCAGTTTATTATATGTAGTTAAAATAATATTTGAACATTATCAACACACATTGACTTTGAGTCTGATAACCATCACAGGAAAATCTGCCTCGTTTTCAATACTTACTATACTGTACATATGTCCTTCAGTCGTAATTAGACAATTAGCATAATAAATCTAGGTGATCAAATCATGATCTGTAGTGTCTTCTATTGAAAGCTCCCTTGTTTGTGTTTGGTTAAACCATCTGCTCTCTTTTAGGTTGATCACCTTTTTAAACTGCCGCTTTAGATTTTTCGAACCTATTATTTATTAGTCGTGTGCACCAACGGTTATGGCAATCAAACATTAAATTGTATTCACTTGTAACACTTGAAAATCTTGTATTTAAGAGAACAGATAATTAACACCTAATTAACGTCGGCACAGTCAGATTTGTGAAAATGCATTTCTCTGCGCCATTAGAAATCTCATCAAGTCTTTTTAAAGGGAATTCCACTCTTCCAGTTATTGTTGCATTGTTCTCACTTCCCTCCCTCGCTTGGTGTCTGACTCTGTTTGTATTTGTGGGTTCATACTTTCGTACCCATAAATGCGTTCGACGGCACAACTTGTGGATGAATGACGAGCGGTGGGTTCGGGGCAAAGGGACGCATCTGACGGTAGATTTAACCTTTCCTTGTTTAAGATAACGGTCCACTAAGGTATGTTTATGAGAGCTGGGCAATACAGCTGCAGAATCTGAATTCCTATTTGATCCGTAACGCCTAGTTTGATCGAGTTTCATGAGCGTTGGCTGTCGCATCTGTCAGACGCAACACATTATGGGGCGTTGAGGCTATCATCGCCACGAAAAAAACCCGAACCTCTGTGGTATAGAGTGAAGGACGACGGTGTCTGAATCAACGGGAGTCCTGCGTCTTTATGCTTACTGAACAAAAACCAGCGCTTACATTTGCACCCATCAGTCCTAACTACAGTTATTACTAAAAGGTCAGAGCCTGTAAATGGGGGCTTGAAATCATGGCTCTGTCCTTTTTTTTTGTGGTCCATAAGAAGCCCTTTGACGTGAAGTGTTGGACCGAGCCGGTGAATATGTTGCTAGGGTCTCCCGACATTGGCTCTTGTTTCTCAGTCGCTCCGTGAACGTTGCTGTGAATAGTGTGTTTATTATGGTATGGACGAACGTGTGCCCCCCCCCCCCCAAGGCGTGGTAGCACCATGAAGGGCGGAGGAAGGGCCAAGGACCCGCCTGCGGTTGGGGAGGTCAGCGGCAAGCGACCCAAGCGCAAGTGTCTGCAGTGGCACCCGCTGCTCTCCAAGAAGGCCCTGGACTTCTCCGAGGAGGAAGAAGAGGAAGACGAGGAGGAGCTGGAGAAGGTGAGAACAAATCCCAGTATACTTATGTGGCCCCACGACTTGGTCGGAACATCTCCCAAACACCAAGGCTTGTGGGGTCTGCCGGTCAGCAGTGGTGAGAACATGCCCACGGTGGTCCCGGGAGGGACGAACCAGGAACCAGGGTGTTGGGCGCCCAAGGCTCATCGATGCATCAGGGCAACAAACCGACTGCTGACCCACTATGGCCACCACTTTATTTACTTCATTTATTGTTTTTAATCTAGTTTTCTCTCTGGCGTTATTGTCGTGGCTACTCTTTACACAGGATGAAAGGATGCTTACAGGTAGGCCGACTCTGGGGCTCGAACCCACTGCCTTCAGGCACGGAGGCCAACACAACAAGTGGCTCATAACCCGTCATATTACTGCGCATGCTAACCCATTATGACCTCCCAGCTGAACATCCTAGTTTGGCTCGTCTGTGTGCTTTTTAGGAGAGTCTGGTGCTTAGGGGGGTGCGCCCCCCACCTGGCAAGGTGGTGGGTTAGATCCCTGACAGGCCCGCCTGTAAACCATCCTCGAGCAGTTAAACAAGTTAAAGGGCCAGTGTGTAGTTTTTAGTGACATCTAGTGGTGAGCATTGCGAATTGCAAATAGCCAGTCACTCACGGCCTACCCCTCCCTTTGCAAACACGAAGGAGAAGCTATGGTGGCCAACGTAGAATACAAGATATGGTCGTCGGAGACAACAACGCAAACGCAAACGCAAACACATTTCTGTCCACTAAACGAAGCCAAAGCGCTGGATAACAACGTTCGAAATAACAATCCTTCCTCGAGCAGTTAAACAAGTTAAATAAGCGACTTGGGGCTCGCGTCCACCAACAAGACATCTGCCGGCACAGCAGGGGGGCAGAACATGTTCTTGGTGGACGCGAGCGTCGCCCGTCTGCCGGAGGGTGTCTGCGGACCATGTCGGCCACGCCTCGGCGACGGGCCAAGTGGCATCAGTGGCCAGTAGGAGCACGATGAACGTCGAGAGCGGGAGAAGGAAGCATGGCGCAAACAAAACATGGCCGCTGCATTTTGGCCCTAAAGACGTTGCCTCTCCTAGACGTTGCCTCTCGTTTACGTGAGATTATTCTGGGTGAAGACCGCCAGGATGCGCTGGGCCACGCGCTCAGGGGTGCCCGAGCCCTGCCAGCGTCCCTGAGCGCGATGCCCGAGCCCTGCCGGCCCCTCGTCACTCTGGACTGTGCCCCGTCCGCTAGCTGACCCACGTTGTGTGTCTTTCATGTACCCCCCCTCCCCCCCAGCCGGTGCTGATTGGCCAGGAGAGGGGACCCGAGGCCCAGCGTGGCGGCGGCGGGCCCCCTCCCCCTCTGCCCCCTGCTCCGGCGGGGGGAGGAGGAGGGGGGGAGGGGCTGGCGGAGGAGGGGGAGGAGGACGGAGCCGGTGCAGAGCAGCAGCGGGCCCGGCGGCCCATGAACGCCTTCCTGCTGTTCTGCAAGCGGCACCGCTCGCTGGTGCGTCAGGAGCACCCCCGCCTGGACAACCGGGGAGCCACCAAGATCCTGGCCGACTGGTGGGCGGTGCTGGAGCCCAAGGAGAAGCAGAAGTACACGGACATGGCCAAGGAGGTGACTCTCTCTCTCTCTCTCTCTCTGTCTCTGTCTCTGTCTCTGTCTCTCTGTCTCTCTCTCTCTCTGTCTCTGTCTCTCTGTCTCTCTGTCTCTAGCTCTCTCTCTCTGTCTCTCTCTCTCATTCTCTCTCTCTCATTCTCTCTCTCTAGCGCTCTCTCTAGCTCTCTCTCTCTCTCTCTATATCGCTCGCTCTCTCTCTGTCCCTCTATAGCTAGCTCTCTCTCTCTCTCTCTCTCTCTAGCGCTCTCTCTCTCTCTCATTCTCTCTCTCTCTCTAGCTCTCTCTCTCTATATCGCTCGCTCTCTCTGTCCCTCTATATCTAGCTCTCTCTCTCTCTCTCTCTCTCTCTCTCTCTCTCTCTCTCTCTCTCTCTCTCTCCCTCCCCTCCTCCCTCTACGGGCCCAGTTGTGTATTCCGTTTGTTTATCAATAATTATCGTGATTAAACACGATAATCATTTGGATACACAAGGTATTAGTTCACAGCAGGGCTAATCGACGTCAAACATACAGTAGATGTCAGTTAATTGACGACTTTTATTATCGATGAGTGAAGCGCTGCTGTGACACGCACTACGTCATTGTAATGAGAGAAAAAACACAATTGAAAAATGGCAGCTACAGAGGAAACGGTACGTCCGAAGACGTCTAAAGCACTTTACGGGAGCTATTCTTTAACATTTAAAGAGGACTCATTTGTCATGGGAATCGGTGTTTTTACAAATTTTATTTCTTGCGGGATAAAAAACAACTTATGTGAAAACTGAGATAAAAAAGAAGTCATTATCTGCTGATATATTGTTTTATCGTGATTATTTTGGCCGTATCGCCCATCCCTAGTTATGTTTATAACAACTGGGGACAGGATAGCCTAGTGGTCGTGGGTTCGAGCCCCGAGTCAGTCTACCTCTAAGCCTACTTGCATAGTACTCGTTGTAAGTCTCTTTGGATAGTTTGTAAGTGTCTGCTAAATGGCCTGGTCTCTTTATGAATGCACAAAGGTATGTCGAGCTTATTTGGTCGTATTTAGTTTGGTCGTTTTTGTTTTTTTGTAAAACCGGTGATTGAGTAAAGAAAAAACCCTTTAGAGCTGTTACTACGTTTTATAGTTCCACAGAAGAAGGGCTTAAATTAACTACGATCAAACTTAAATCTCTCTACATAAGATACATAATTTATAGCGGTATCAATTATGCAGCTTCCTTACCTCATTAAATCCTCCCTCGTACCTGCCATTCATTTCCATTGTTTTTTAAAAACCACTGGCTGATGGTCGGCGTGGCAGACCTGTTGGAGGTTCCTTCCTGAGAAGCGACAGCAGTCTGTGGTGGAGGATAATGCTGATCAGCTTCCAGTTTGCTAGTAATGGATTATTCTCCCTACGGAACGTCAGTGTGACGACTTAATATAGCGGTAAGGATAGTCTAGTGGTCTGGGTGTTGGACTCCCAGCCAGTAGGGGGCAGGATAGTCTAGTGGTCTGGGTGTTGGAC
>JAODLI010054843.1:0-15941 GCA_027575585.1 Percopsis omiscomaycus | reverse complement strand
GTGTGTGTGTGTGTGTGTGTGTGTGTGTGTGTGTGTGTGTGTGTGTGTGTGTGTGTGTGTGTGTGTGTGTGTCCTGTGGAGCATCCCCAGGCTGTTCTGTGTAGAAGTCTGTCAGCTCTGCGCTAAGGGCTGGGCCACCATGGACAGACAGCTCCTATTAAACCCTGATTGTTTCAGGTTCACAGGGTGTGAAAGGGCCTGATTGAGGGGCTCTGAACCCAGTGAGGGTGGTCCTTCTCTCCCTCTCTCTCCCCTCTCTCTGTGGAAGGTAGGAGGGAGTCGGGGAGGAGGGCTGGGTGACGGGATTGCAGGAATCACGTGTTGAGCAGACCAAAATGGAATTTGAACAAAAACACACCACTTGTTGTGTCTGCCACTGTGTGTGTGTCAGTCACATGACAGGTGGCCAATAATGGTAATACTGGAATTAAAGGTATCCATGTGACGTGTCATTAATGCTTAATGTCAGCCCAGGACTTCAATGTGACTTCAGAACACATTACGCTCAAATAACCGGGCCATTATGGCATCTGCATGTCATTTGCTTAGGTAGACTGGCCACGGATACCAAAATCAATTAAACCGCTCCACAAACATTTGTATTGTCTAGAGACAAATGAGGAAGTACAAAATTAAATCACTGTTCAACTGTATTTAACAAGATACAGACTTATCCCTATGTTGGCTTTGGCTGTGATAAAACACTTGTGCCATATTCAGTCCTGGGACTGCCTATAGGAAGACAGTTCCTTCCTGTATGCTCTATTTGTTTAAGAACACTCCTATTGGTGAGCCTTTTGGCTTTAACAAACTGATAATGACCTGGGAAGCTCCCCTGGAGAGCCTTTCACACGTGGGCAAAGGACAAGTGCACTTTCCTCCCTATCTAGACCTTGAGAGGGGTTCAGGCAAGGCCCTAGACTACTAACATCCTACATCAGTCAGTGAACCACCTGGTTCGTCTTTGCAATACAGTAAATGAAAATACAAAAGAGGAATTAAAATTCCACTGAACAATTATTTTCTAAACAAAATTTAATTGTCCTTCCCTTTGACTAAATACGAAAAGCATGGCTGTTTACAAATTCTGACCACAAAATGTCTTGTTTAGTGTCAGAACACACTGAGTCTTATTACACTGTTAAATTACACAGATTCAGTCAAAAAACATTCATTTTTGATCGTTAAAACCTAATTTTCAGCAATGCAGACAAGGTCCTTAATTTGCAAGTGTATTATTTTCAATGTAATTTATCCACTGTAGATCTTGTATGTGTGTGTGACACAAGTCTCAGTAAGTGTGTGTGCAGAAGCCTGCTAAAGAAAGGCTATGTAGGTTTGTGTACTTAGCACTACTCACTGTCAATGTGGAATAAATAGGTGTTTGGTTATTCCATTGAGTTCAGTGTTGACGCTCTTCAGTGCAGGGCCAAAACATTGGGCCACCAGCCTAATCTGTCCATATGAGAAGCCAAATTGACCTCTTTTAGAGATAATTACTCAGATTAGATTGTGTAAACCTTTTCTTCCTGTTTTTTTCTCTTTTAAAGAAAGAGCAACAAATTGTTTAAAGGATAAAATATGAAAAGTTACAATTAATTTGCTGAAAGAAAAATACACAACGTTATGGCATCTGATGTAGCTTTTTATACAGCGATGGTGTTGTTTTGTGGGTGTCCCAAACGAAACTCACATTTGGAAAAGATTTTAGCACCTCAAGTATTTCAGGTTACAAGAAACAGCTGTTCTAACGTGGCCCTGCGACCCAGAAGAATGCCCTAACCTCCACACACGACGAGACTAATGCGGATGATTTTTTTAACCACCAGTCAGACCCTGAAGAGAAGAACTTCCGTTTGGTAACCTAGATATAGGCAAAGGAAAGGAGAGCTATTCCGAGACCTAAATTCAGGCAAGGTTTAGTTCGTGCAGCAGTCTGTAGGCTACACCAATGCAAAAATAATGGATACATCCAGAACTAATCGTATCAGAGCTTATCTTCAATCAGTGAGCGAATTCAGTTTGAATTCATAAGTTTTGAATTAACGTGATAAAATATCAGTGACTGACATATTAGCTATACATAGGCCTACTGTAAAGCAAAAGGATAGATAGGCTACTTTATACACTCAATAGCAGGTGATATAAATAGTCTTGGCTAACTTAATGTATGGGTAGAGATGCAAGCAGCGTAGTTACCTCTTGCACTAAATTATTTGACAGATGGGACTCTTATGTAGGCTACTACGTCTTTGTCCAGTGACTTTGTGAGAGTTTGCCAAAAAAATTATCTTCCGCATGGACAAACGCAAAAGTTTCTTGACAAACCTTATTACCCATCATATTCTGCACACAAGTCTACCTGAACAAAGTAAGTAAAAGCAAAAATACCTTAGGTTAGTGCAAGAGTATTCAGCATTAAACTTGTGACTTGATTCCCAGTCCTTGGAAGAGCTCTGAAGGTCCGGAGACTGGGAGAGTCAGTCAGAGTCCCGCTGGGGGGTTTGAAAGTTTCCAAGAAATGCCTCCTCTCTTTTCGAAGTTTCTGGCACTCAGATGGAGATAATTGAATTCTTAAAACCAAAACTGTATCCTCTTTCAAAAGTGTTTTTCCATAGTTTTCTATTAAGTCACTTTAAGCAAACGGCGACAAAATTACACCCCATGTTCGACTATGGAGTCCCGCAAAGCCCGAAGTTGGTTGTACAGCCAATGCGGGAATTCGCACCCCCTTCTCCTCCCCGCTCCCTCCCCCTCCCTTTCTCCAATGTCTGTGGACCACCCCGAAACAGGAAGTTAACGTTTTGTTTTTCTTAAGAAAAAGGCCATGCTGTATGGATTTTTTTTCACAAATCTCAAACAGTTTTTAGCAATTTAGGCTATCTATAAAAAAAAACTGATTTCATACTGAAATCCTTGTTTTAGATACTTTGCAGCATGTTTAGGCTTATAGGCTATGTGAATAAAACGAATACGGTTGTCTAGTAATTAGCCTATACAAGTCTATCTATAAATGTTATGTTTACTCCAATGTTGTAACTTTATAGCCAACTTCTTGGACGCGTGTGTGGCTGCACCGTCTGGGGATGCTGGAGATTGCTGCGCCTTTAGTAAGAAGTTAAAAGTCTACTGCAAAACCCGGAGCGGAGCTAGTAATACGGACGGTGGATTTTAGTATGGAAACCACATAAATGGGCACATTCAGATGTGATTGAAATGTGATTTAAATTGAAATGTAATATATTATTTACCATATGCAGCCAAGTAAAGGCAATACCAACAAAATACATGAAAAGAGACCATGAAATGGTGGTGTTCATGAAAGCAATGCAGCCTATAATGTGTGGAAACTTGCTGAACATCAAAAAAAGGATCAAAATTCATATAAAAAATATCCCCAAATATACCACTGGTATACCTGTAGTCTACTGTGCATGTTTCATATGAGAAATGGCTTTTCTTCACAGTGATATTGAAAGCTGAGAAAACACCAAGCAGTTGTGACTAAATCAGATTTTGTCAATGAGACTCATGGGTATTATAGTCCCAACATAGCTGCAGCTGAAGCAGCCATGCAGGGAATACTTGGAAGTAAACAGGCCCATAGATGCTGGGGCCATATGTCTCATCCAAATGCACTGTGGTCCAGAATATCCCAGGCATCTCATTCATGTCAGGTGGCAAGGTAGAGAAGCTATCTCTATATGTGTGAATGGTCCAAAAATTTACAGATTGTGTACAATATTTATTTTTTATTTTGCACATTCACATTTTTGTAATCAAAAAGTATTCAAGAAGATTGTTGTATTTATATATAATATGTTACATATTACAATAAACAATACGATTCTTCACAAAGGTAACAATTTACAATTTTTTAATCTTTAATGTTATTGTGTTAAAAGCTAATCTTCACATTTTGTATTTACATTTACATTTTAGTCATTTATCAGACTTATTCTTCACAACTTGAAATAAGTACGCTTGTCATGTATTTGTAGACTTCCAATGGTAGTACAAAGCTCCTAAAGGGTTTACAGTGCTAGAGATTACAGAGAGGCTAAGTAGTGTACTAAAGGTCAGTGAGAGGAGCTAATTAGCACACATGGTTTTCTTGCAATCCCATATATGAACATGTTTTTATGTCAATATTATTTATCAATTAAGCATTAGCAACTGAATCGCATGGTATCCATGTGCTTTTCTGCTAATTTATTATAACTGGTTACTAATCAGCTATAACCTTCCTTTGAAACATAATAGGCTATTCTCTGTTTTATTTAACAGAATGGATGTTTGTGTGCCTATCTATACTAGACTTGGTCTACAGATGTGGTTTACAGGGCCGCCTGAGGCTACAGGCAGTCTAGCTGTGCAGAGTGTGAAAGGGAGAGAGTGCATCTGTCACTGAGCCTTAGGGCAGATGGACACAATTCCCCTGCACTGCAAAATCCACAAAATATTTTACAGGATTGTTTTTTCCATTGCAGATGGCACTTTGCAGATGTTTTCTTTCCATTGGTTTGGGGTCCATGGCTGACTGTGAGACAGCTCTCTATAGGTGCTTCAGATGTTCCCTCCCTCGGCTGGGTTTCACTACAGACCATCTCCTATGAGTGGAGGAAACCATCCTGAAGAGACTGAGCAGGAAAAATGGGCAAGTCTGCGTGCTATCCCTGCTAGCAGTTAGTAGTGCTGCATTAGTAGCTTTTTAGCTTGTGCAGGGAATATGAAGTAATCAAATCATAAATTAGTGCACCATGCATTTGCATGTATTTCATTGCTTTGTAATTATAGTTATAAATTGTTTGGTGTGCTTGACATTTCAACGATAAATAAATTTGATAATTTTTTTTAACCAAATTAAAGGAGTCAATTAGATAATGCAAATAGGGTTTTTATTCATTGCATTGATTTATTGTCAAAATTCTTCTTTTTATTCATTTATACAGTATGCCAAAAGGGGATGTAGATTGTGGTAATGACATTGTTGAACTGAATACATTAATTTTCTAAATCGTTTTGCAATGCCAACTTTTTTTCATAAATTTAAAAATTTACATTTAAGGTAAATTCAATGGTAAATCTAAATTACTTATGTTTCTACTTTAAAGGATATGCATTGTTAACTAATTTGGCGGGGTGGCGGGGAAGTTAGTAACTTTTGTTCATGAAAATTACAATTTTGGTCAGTTCTTTTTTAATTTATGAAACACAAACTATTAGTCAATACATGTAAATGAATAAGCAAGTTATATGCGACTATGTATAAGAATGTGATAGGTATTCTACTAACTATGTTAGTAGTCATATATAGTAGTAGTATACTAGCTGGCTGTTCACAAGTGTTATCGTAATCCAAAGTAGCGTTTTAAATGGATTGCAAGACACTAAAATAGGATTTGATAGGATGGGATAGTCATGTATTACAAGGGCACTGATACTATTTACAATATCATTTTTAATATTTATATTTATGAGAGGCTTGTTTTAATATTTAACAAAAGAAACATATACAATTATGTAAATTGCTTGCATTACTGTTTAATAATAACCTTAAATAAAATAAAAGAATATGCTATTACCTGTATATGAAATTTTCCACATGTATTGAAGTTTGTATGCAACATAAGATAAATATTCCAAAACAAATGTCAATTAAAGATGTATTTGTCTATAAAATATGTAAATTTATATTAGCTATAAAAAGGATCATGTAAATATTAAAGGGTTTACACGTACAGACCGCATACTTGGATAATCAGTAAATAATAATCTGGATGTGGACTCTAAATTTCTTTCCTACTGTATGTGACACTATTTTAGACAATTTCCACAGCCCTTTAAATCACAATCACCAGAGGGCAGTATCTTACAAGACAAGAATAAAACCACCAAAAGCCCTCTGAAAATTATACATGGAAGGCACAAGAACCATCTATTTTATGCTAAATATCTTGTGTCCTGTCCCGTGTCAAAGCCACTAAGAATATTCTCATGCATTTGAATTGTTGTTTGTGTTACTTGAACAGTCAATGACCATCCAGCTCATAACGTCCCAGAGGTTCTCAATTGGATTCAGGTCTGGGGAACGTGAGAGCCAATGGCACCAATGCCTTCGCCATCCAGGAACTAACACACTCTGGCCACATGAGGTCGGGCATTGTCCTGCACCAGGAGGAACCCAGGGCCCACTGCACCAGTGTACGGTCTAACGATGTCTGTGCGACCCTCAAAGGATATCCCTCCCCAGACCATCACTGACCCCCTGCCAAACCGGTCATGCTGGGTGATATTGAAGGCAGCATAACGTTCACCACACTGTCTTCAGACTCTTTCACATCTGTCACATGTGCTCAGTGTGAACCTGCTCTCATCTGTGAAGAGAACTGGGTGCCAATGGCGGACCTGCCAATTCTGGTGTTCTCTGGCGAATGCCAATGGAGCTGCACGGTGCTGGGCTGCAGAGATGCTCACAAGTCCAAGTCAAGTCTCAAGTCTTATGGTTGTAATGAGCGTTCTATCATCTGCTGCATGCCACCCGGTCTGCTTAGAACACTGCATAGCTACAGTATACTTATAGTTAATTCAAATCATGTCGGCTACTGCTACATGATTTATTGCTCTATATGAAAGCTCTCCTTTAAAGTCCAAAACGGAGTTTTGCCCTGTAACATGAACAGCTACTATATAGACCAAGAGGCGGATTGCATGAAATTGCGAGGTCCTGTGTTATGGATTTAGTAATGGCCTTCTGTCTGGGATGACCCTGGCTATATACTTGCACACCTCTGAGTAAAGAAAGGATCAATGCTGCTCTGTTTAGATTGCTCTGTTTAGCCCTCAAGCCACCCTCATTGAGTCTGTTTCTGACAGTTTGGTCCAAAACATGCACACGAGTAGCCTGCTGGAGGTCATTTTATAGGGCTCTGGCAGTGCTCCTCCTGTTATCCTTGCACAAAGGAGCATATACCGGTCCTGTTGCTGGGTTGATGCCCTTCTACGGCCTGTCTCCTAGTATCTCCTCCTGCAGTGTATTTTGCTGTAAAAAATTATAATTTGCATTTTTGCAATGTAGCAATGTGCATTGTTTACAAGAAGCAATAGCCTTAGTGTATAAAATGCTAATAAAAAAACGTGCCATAATGATTAACATTAAGTTTTTATGATAACACTTCTGGTGTTAATTGTGCCAGACACCAGAATTTCAAAGGGGACTGCCTTTCCATATTGCTTTATCACATTATTTGTGTTCAAAATTAATGTAATAATCAGTTAGAGTACTTCAATAATTTGTTTTAACCACATAAATTAAAGACAAATATCCACGGTATAAATGTTTTATTTAATTGTCTTTCATCTCAGCAAAAAGGGTAGGAAAGCAGCTGATAAGATGTGAGAGTACGTGAGAGTTTAGGTAGAACAACAAGGTCTGTGACATTAATTCTCTGAGCTGTGCTGATGCAAGCTCCTGTTAGATCATAAACTATTTCAATCTAGTTGCCCCTGTCCTCATTGGAGGACTTCCCCACACCCCACCTGCTTTCCAAACCATTCGACCTCTTATTGGAGGTTAGTGGTGATGAGCAGGACGTTATCTTGGGGTATCACTGTGGTATCTAACAAAAAGGTCAAAGAACATGCTAATTCATGTTGATGCTTAATTTGTTTTAATTTAACAATTTAAAAGTAGGAGACATAATTCTCACCAAGTAATATTAATATCAACAATCATGATATGTAATATCTTTAATCAAATTTTATATGCTGTATAAACTATTATATATAAACATATCAACTAAATACTAAGAAAAAATACTTTATAGCAGTGATCAAAATAGGTATAAAAATAATTGTTGACATACGTTTAAAAAACAACAACGTAAAAAGCCACCTGGACCGGGCTCCTGCTCCACCACACCACCAGATTGTTGATATGACTTACCAGGCAGTGCCTCGCACCAGTCCCTCCCCGGCTCCCCGGCTTAACCCCTAGATCTTCCACTGCCTCCTGCTTATCTTCCTAATAAACCATTTGGCTGCTACCACTTGCCTGCTGTTTGTGTTCTGCAGCTGGGCACTGCGGACCTGGCCTGGATCCACAAGACCATCTCTAGCTAAGGAATCCTCCTTGGGCAGGACGAGTCGGCCCTTGGTGCTAACAGCCAGGCTATGATTAACCAGATCAGCCTACTGACCAACCAGCTCTCGTCCCTTGCCGCTCAACTCACCCAGAGGGCCGCCGCACCTCCCGATCCATCCCAGTCTCCCGTCCTCGCTGCTTCAGCTCCGGCTCCGAGCTCAGGCCTGTCCCTCCGTGAGCCCTTCGTCCCAGCCCCGGAGTGGTATGACAGGGCCGCGCTCGCATCGCCTATCTCGTCAACTCCCCTGGGTGGAGTACGCCCACAACACCTTGCCCAACACTTCCTCCGGCATGTCTCCCTTGCAGTGCACCCTCGGGTAACCCCCTGTTCCCCGCTCAGGAACAGGAACTGGCCATCCCCTCTGTCCCTGCCTCTCCTTCCTAGCCAGGAGTCTCTCCCTCTCCCCATCGTCTGTCTCTCTGTTTCCCTTTAAGGTGTGCTGGAGTGGGGCAGCAGCTGATAACAATTACCATCAGTCTCTGCGGCAACTTGGACCTGGCACCTGCTCCAGCACACCGCCAGATTGTTGATACAACTTACCAGTCAGTCACACTCTCGCTCTCCTTTAAAATTCTACTTCCCCGTTCTTCCTCCCTGCCGACCACGGACCCCTCCTCACTCCCGCTGGCTCTCTGGGTCCCAAAGTCAATATTTCTCTTATCCTCAATCAGGCTAATTGATCCGTGATTTCAACTATTTAAGGTCTCCTGCTGATAAATGATACATGAAATCTAAATAGTATCACAAAATCCCTCACATGGTCTAGGTGTTGGACTCCCAGCCAGAAGGTCATGGGTTCCAGCACCAGAGTTGGCCAACCTGTAAGCATCCTTGATGCCTAACCCCCATCTGCTCCATGTAATAGCATGTAATTGTAAGTCGCTTTGAATAAAAGCGTCTGCTAAATTACGTAATTGTAACATATAATTATTCGATGCATGCAACCTTTTAGTGGGGAGTCCATTCCAATATATGATCCTTATATAGTCAATATAAAGTAACCAATTGATACTTTTCTGAATTGTATTATTATATTATTAGCCCTCTCCCCCCAACCCTCTAACCTTAATGTATAAGCTTAATCATGGAGATCACGTCAGTGATGCAGGACTGTAAGACAGTACTGATGTAACACACAGAGATATATCAGGTAACTGGGTCCTTCATAATAGGATCATCCTGAGGATTTAAAAGTTATTTGAAGTCGCCCGCACTTGTTGCAAGAATACTTCTCAGCCAGTGATACTTTTTGTTGTTATCATTATTATTTATTAGCTATATGCATTTTTAGAAGACCAAACCACGTGATGCATATTGAAATAATGTACACAGTTCTATTAGCAACTTTACATATATATATATACTGTATATATATATATATATATGTTATATAAAATAGGATATGCAACATTTTTGATTTAGAGACAGCCATAAAATCATCCTTGGAGATGTGCCAATATTCTGACAAAAACAAATCTATTCAATCCAAAAGTTCTGTGTCATAGAATTCAGTCAGTATGTTTTAGTGCAGTCTTTGTTTGTGTATACTGCATCACACCGGTTTAGAAGCTGACTGTGTCATAAGTAGGGCCCCATCGAATTAAATAATTGAGTTAGACATAACACCATCGAATGCAGTTTTCACAATACTGTAGGTCTATCTCAAAGCTAAATACATGCATCAGAAATAGTATGACATATGACGTGATGCCAGAGGAATCAGTCTAGTGGTGGAAGCTATTTGTACAGTAATCTGAGCACTCTAATTAACGCTGTTGTTTACCGGTAGTGTGTGTGTGAGAATAATATATTCCCAAAAATATCCTGTCAGGACAACACAGGCCTGGCCGACACGCTGACCTCACAGGGGATTTGTGGGATTGCGAGAGTTAAGGATTAGGATTTTAGTGGCACACAGCAATCAGTGGGTCAGTGTGCCAGTATATCAGTGAGTCACTAGGTCTGCTTCACCTCCGTCTACCCTAGATGAGTTGACATATTTGAAAGTCTATGATTTTATTTTATAACCTATTGCTTTTGAAAGCCAAAATCACAGATTTGGGAATGTGCAGTAATTCATTTTGCAATAATCACTATAAAACAGTTTGACATGAAGTTAGTGACACCTTGGCTCTGTTGAAAAGTATTTTTAGTTTTGCACTTAAACCATTATTGTGAAAATAATATTAAGTGATTTAAGTCGTCCAGAGCTATTATACATTTACATTTAAATTCACACTTACAGCACTTAGCAGATGCTTTTATCAACAGCGACTTACAATTAGTACATTTGTCAATATCTGAATAGGGCATGTACCAGTCATGTAGGCAAACATCATTCTGTTAGAATAATGACAGCAGCATGTCATCAGGGCTAACTTAGCAATATATTTTACAACATACATTACCAACATATCATGCCATCCTCTAAATAATTTCTAATAGCCTAAATACCAGCAAAATGCTGGTATTTAGAACTGATCTAACAGAGCATGAAAGAAAAGGATCGTCATAGAGAACTTAGGGTTAGTGGGAGTGTTATGAGGTGAAGAATCACTGGTCGGGGTACCGAGGTGGATTCTGAAGAGGTGGGTCGGAAGTCTCTTGAGGAAGATGGGTAATGACTCTGCTGTAATGACTCTGCTGACTGCTGCAGGAAGCTCATTCCACCATTGTGGTGCCAGGACAGAAGACAGTCGAGACTGGGCTGAGTGACTCTTGCACCCATGAAGCAACGAAGGTGCAAGCTGACCAGCCGAGGTGGTGGATCAAAGTGCTCTGGTCGGGGCCTGGAACCTGACCATTGCTTTGGGGTAGAGCGGGGCACTTCTCACCAGTGTCTTAAATTGGATGCAGGGTGTGATGGGGACCCAGTGAAGGTCTCGGAAGATGAGGGTGACATGGGAGAACTAAGGTTGGTTGAATACCAAACATGCTGCAGCATTTTGAACACGCTGTAGGGGTCAGTTATTAGTCCCTGATGCATGTGGATTTTGTGCCAGGTGTTTACACATTAAACACAGACAGTCCATAAAGCTACTTCAACTATTTGTTTGAGCAAACAGGACCTTTGCCTTACAGACAGTGCTTGTTTGACAGATAGCATGTTTCCCGAGAAGTCTACAAGTCTACAAATTGCTTTTAAATGCAAATATGTATATGTGTATCTATGTACACATCTAGAAGATTTGTGGAATCACTACAACTGAAATCACTTTCTGGCAATTGGCTTCATTAAATGGGTGTTCAATCAAGCTCTACTTCATTGATTAGATGCACCTGGATGGTATCCCATACATAAGGTGATCCATCACACACTGCTCTTTTGCACTGACGAAAGTCCAAATGGACTGAAACGTTCGCACTCTGCACATTTGTTCTGTCTGTAACATGCCCTGGCAAAATAGACATCTTTACTCTCTAGTCTAAATTTTTCTGGTGTTCAATGTGCGAGTCCTTCCCTGCTTCCCTATCACTACAACTAATGCCTGAAGGGAACTGAATTTTTTATTTTAGAAATTTTCTGCGCAATTAATTTGTTTAAAGGAAATCCAAAAACAAGGGACATGTCTATCCCATCCCCTATTTTGTAGTGTCACAAATTTAACACAAAATTAACATGAAAATAATGAAAATGTGCATGAATTAAAACATGTGCTTGTTTATTTAAAATATATTTCCACAATTATATAATTTCAGCAAAAGATGAACAAACCAATCTATGACAGTTTATATAAACCGGCAGTCAACAATACAAAGCATTCATTATACCTAAAATATATTGCGATATAAAAATAAAGACAATAATTACTTTTCAGATTCTGGCTACATTATCACCTGGTACAGTACACAGAAAATATTTGATTTTTGCTTTAGTGTGGTTTGCAGGTACTGTCCACCAGAACCAGGTGCAGTAGACACCTCAAGCAGACGTTACAGTAGGGTGCTAAAGTGCTTTGTAAGCTATGTACGGATGGCACCTCAATGTCACATACAGGGCTAGGACAGGAAGTGCTTGCAAAACATGAAAAACAATATACTCTAGCATTAATTTAATGTATAAATTATAACTATAAGGTAAAGATACATAGGCAGCTTTTGGCGGCAATAAAGATTGAGGGTGGACATTGAATGGTTGGTATGCTATTAAGAACAAAACTACTGAGAAATATTCAATCTATACTGCTTCAAAATATTGTCTATGTATCCTCTTCCTTATGTTCTGTGATTCTAAGAGCCACAGTACAGTACCAAGCCTTGGACCCACACTTAACCATTAAAGAACCAATAACTGCCACTCACAAGACAGAGAGGTGTTTCTACTGTATATGTACATTTAAAGAGCTACGCTCAGTGCACACCGAGCTGAAAGACATGATGTTTTGTATTCAAAAAGTCATCATCAGATGACTTTGGCTGAAGATTTCATCATTACACATCATCCAAGAAAACTTTAGACTTTGGGAGATGCAAATGCCAACATGCCTGTAACAAATGCCCAATGAACCATGAGTCTCACAGACCTTCACATTTACTGATACTGAAGCAATAGCTAAATGTTTGTTCATTCTGCCGAGAAATAACCTTGAGTTCATGCGTTAGAACCCACCGTGTACAAACTGATTGCATGAGTAAATAATACAGTGCAAATGCTTATTAAACACATTTCAACCTGCTTGCAGCATCAGCTAATGGAGAGAAAGCTCCCAAGACAATTTGTATGTCTTGTGTTCCTAGATATAAATACAAAAATAAACTTTATTCTTTATGGATTTCAGAATCTAACAATTGTGACTTGATGCCAAAAGTTACACTTTGTACAAAATACGTGGAAGGCACAATTTTGTAGTATAAAAGCATAACTTTGAAATTGCAGGACTTAGGCAAGCAATGGCAAGGTGCAGAGAAGTACACTTTCTGTGCAAAAGGATGAGCATACACTTATTTCACTGATGTGGTAAATCTGAATGCAACACAGGACAGACTGAAACCCAACCTGTTGCTCTTTAGGAAACAGAGTCCTATGGTCCCATAATCCTGAAATCCAGGAACTGCAGAATCAGTTCAAACATGCAGTAAGATGCCATTACGGTATCTTTGAACAAATTCTCCGCAGCAATGTACAGGTACAAAACATTCCTGAAAATATGGTGACTGTAACTCTGAATGATCTAATATTGAAACATTCATCGCTGATCACATACTTATTTGGTGTTACTGTTACATGATCCACATAAACAGTTTTTACTTTTGATTAGAGATGTACTTCAGTTAGTACTGACATACTACAGTAAGCATAGCCTTTCAAATGCATTTGAATGTGCCCCTTTGGTTTGTTTTCCCCTAATCTAATCCTGAAATATACAGTATCAAAGTTTTCACAATTTATAAAGCAAAAGTATGATAGATGAAAACATGTAAAACATGTAAGTTGTATTGAATGTATGTATTCGATCTTGACATGTTCTACTTTCCACCTTATTTTTTACCACTTGTCATAATAGTTATATTATATAATAGTTATATTACAAAATATTAGTTTTTCACTGTATGACAAGTGTGTAGGTTTATGTCATGTGACACATACTCTCTGTGTGTGTGCATGCATATGGCTGTATACCACTAAAAACTATGTTTAGAACTGCACACATTTTTGTGATCAACAAGCAAATCAACAAGCATTTGATTTTCAGTCGCCCGCATAAAATCAAAACCTGTCTAATTATCCCTTTTTATGTGCATCCACAGGATTCAACAATCATGTCAGGGACATCCATTTTAACAATGTTGTGCTGGGAGTTAAAATACATCATAGAGAGTGGCCTGCGCTCGGTGGGGACGCAGCATGACGACACGGCCGTATCAATACCGTTGACTTTGAGCTGGCTGAAGACGGTGGCATGGAAGGAGGAGGCTATGCCCGGGGAGCCAGACAGGTGCTGGGGACACTGGCCCATGCAGTAGTTCATGTGGTAGCCCTCCGGAGCGATGATCCAGTCCTGCCACTGGATGTCTTTGAACTTGATGTAGAAGTCCCTCTTGCAGCACACGGTGACATCGTCGCCGCAGCGCAGCGAGCGCTTCCTGAGAAAGTGTTTGGACTGGTCGTCGCGGAGACGCACTTTCGCCACCAGGAAGGGCTGGTATGGGCTGTCAACAGGGCCTACCAGGTCACAAAGGTTCTTCCCATTGTCGTCGCAGCTCACCTCCAGGCGCAGACGGCTCTGACCACCGTCCAGGAAGGCCTGGAGGCTGCGAGTGAGGGTTATCGTGTGCCAGTTGCTCTCCTGGACATCCAGCACCTTCTCCATTGCCAGGGTACGGTTAGAGCCTGGGGCGCCATCGTCCCCGGAGAGGAAGACTTTGGCAGGGACGCGGGGGTCCTGGTGAGGGTGCTCTGAGGAGCGAGCATAGATCCACAATGAGGACTGAAGCACCTGCAGACTCTGTCCTCGTTCCTGCAGGAACTGGAAAGTGAGTCTGAGGTCAGGTCCATTGATACTGTCCGTCTCATCTACATCAACATAACATAAAACACAACATAAACATAAATATAAATATAACATAAAATACACAAACCCCCAATAGATAGATAGATCGATAGATGTGCTTATCTGGGATTTTATGCTTGGTACATTCATCCACATGATTAATGATTTTCTAAAAATACCAATGTCAAAATGATCGAATTAGAATTAAAAGAAGAAAAAAACAAAATAATATTAGGCTACAGTATTCAAAAACGTTTAACTTTGTTAATATATTCTATTTATATAACAAGCAGTTCTTTTAAATGTCATATATAGGACTATTGAAGATAAATGTATTGCATGCATGCTGGCTTGTAAAAGAAGAAATCTGGGAAATATTGCAATGAGATGGAGGGCACTGTGCATATTTTGTTGAAGAACACCAAACGACGACATAAACTGAACTTGACCAAACTTACCTATATCCGCAAAACTCACTATTTCATATCCCTGGTCTTTAATAGGTATATTATTTTCCAGCTCAGGAGTGCCATCCTGTCTCACTCGTCCTGAGTGCATCTTGCGAAGAGCCGTGAGGAGCGCTACACGGGGCACGGTTTGAGTGATGTTTGGTCTTTCTTTCAGGTGCAGCTTGTCCAAGATCTGTTGCTTTGCAACTTCTATCATCAGTCTTTGTTCAGCGTCCTTCTCCAATCCCGACAAGACGCAGGACGCGCAGCCAGGAGAGTTACCAGGCACGCCCGCAGCACAGAGTCCCTTCAGGAACAAAGATGACATTAACAGAAATGTTGGAAATATGTAGGGCGATATCATTCTGGGCTGCTTAGTAAAGTAGCCTAGTACACAAGCGGAATATAAGTAACGGCAAGGTCAAAATCACTGATTAAAGTATTGGATGCGTTTCCTATGTTGATTTTGAGAATTCTCAAAGTTCCGCGGACGTTAAATGTCCTTTCAGTTGCAGGCGGAGGTATTGAATACGGGAGTTGAGAGGAGATAAAGGGTAGGTGCTTCACTACCTGATGATGAGAATATGGGGTAATCCACCAAAACGTGTGACACGCTGGAAGGACGCACCAATGAGCGCACCGGTCATGGAGGAAATTCTGGAATTGCACCTCTCTTGCGCACTTTTCACAGACAGCACAAATCCTCATGGGAGGGAATGAAAGCTTATTACCTATTAACCTTCAGCCGTCAACTAGAGCTATACTATTTGAAATTGTAAGTCAAACATGGGGGGGGGGGGGGGGGGGGGGGGGGGGGGGGGGGGGGGGGGGGGGGGGGGGGGGGGGGGGGGGGGGGG
>JAODLI010054833.1:0-15942 GCA_027575585.1 Percopsis omiscomaycus | reverse complement strand
CAAGCAAATGCCAAGGCCACCCCCCAACTCCACTAGGCAGGGGCCCTTGTCATTTGCTTGCCCAGGGGCCCTCTGGTGGGTTAATCCGACCATGCCGCAGGCATTATAACAATGCATACCATCACATAAAGATGTTTTACGCAACCACAGGAGCAATTGCCGGTGTGGAGAGTAGTGAGTTCCCTCTTTGAGAATAGTCTTTCTGGGTGATCAAAGTCTGTAAACTCTTTGGAGTGAAATATGAGCAACATGTGATTCCTCTAAAACAGGTCTCCCCAAACTCATCAATAATTGCCTCAAGATTTGTTTTGGTCTTCGGTCTTCAAGACTTCTTTGTTTGTAATTGGAGTACTTATTAGTTTCCTTTCCCTGCCACTTGATGGCAGCAAATACATCTTTGGGAAACATCTTTATAAATTGTCAAAATACTGAAGTTAAAATATATCTCTCTTTCGTTCTAGATATTAAAAAATTCATTTTGGTAGTGTTTAATTTAATATAGAATTCCATTCCAACGCTACAACAGCTTAATTTTTGAGAACCACATAGCAGAGCATACAAACCCAAAGTGACGTCCATCAGCTATGTAGACATGTACTTTGTACAGTAGTATGTTGTATGTTGAATGTAACTTTAATTTACACGTATTTGTATTGTGTGGTTAGCTACATGTGAATATTGTAGCTAGATATTATAGCTAGATAGATTACATATGATTATATTAGCTGGAAAGAAGCACTGTTTCCGTAGTGTAGCGGTTGTCACGTTCGCCTTACCAGTAGAGTAGAAGACATTTCTCTGTCGGGGGAAAGTACAGTAGAGAGGGGTAGTGGTGGTGTCCTTGGTGGCTCTGAAAGTAAGGCTATGATGTCTCCCGCAGGGCCAACTACAGGAGCAGGGTAGTGGAACATCTTAGCTGCGACAGCCAACTGCTGGCTGGACACATGGTCTGTGTCCAGCGCATGTGCACATGCACATGCTGAATCCTCCACAACTTCAGCATCGAGGGCTGGAAGGGGAATATGCCGTTGGGGTCTTTGACCAGGTGGTAATGGTCTCTGCACCAGCTCTTGAGGGTGTGGCACCTGGGCCCTGCAGTGCTCCCGGATGTGCTGCTTGGTGGGATTAGCAGGGGACATCCCACAGAAGGTGTAGGCCTTCTTCAACCTCTGAAGGTCGCCCTGATCCACCATGGTAAAAGCAAGCCCTTCATAAGGTGCAAAACTTTGGTCCTCATTTGGCTTGCCATACGTGTTCAGTAATAGTTTTGTGTCTGGACCTCTGACACCCATGATTCAACACCCAGTCTTCTCAGCCATCATAGAAGACAAGATAGAAGATAAAGTCCACATTGTAGAAACAGACATGACATGAAACATTATTCAACCCTATTCTGACCCTTGCAATCATTTTACATTTAGGCATTTAGCAGATGCTTTTATCCAAAGCGACTTACAATTAGTAGCCTAAATTACTTCACCTATGAATTTACTGAACTTTGGACAGTTTAGACAAAGGAACCAGGTTGCAGCTGATTTATAATTAGGTCATTTAGCAGACACTTTTATCCAAAGCGACTTACAATGACATGGTGCTATTACATGGAGCAGGTAGGGGTTAGGCATCTTGCTCAAGGAGGAAGTAAGTAGCTTGAACCCACGACCTTCCGGCTGGGAGTTCAAGACCTAGACCACTAGACTATCCTGTATATCTCAATAAATAGGCCATATGTTTAGGAAATCAAAGGTATGTAAATGTTTCAGTTGTGGTTTTTGTCTCAGTTACATCATTGGCTGGACCCATATATCAGCTCCCATTCACCGCTCTGCCTTCTTATCCTCTCACCTCTTCCTTGTCTTCCTTCCGAGCCAGATGGATTACCTCATCAATCAAAGTTCCCAGAATTCCCTCCTTGTGTCTGTCCCACCAATCTCCAGGAAAACTAGCCTGAGACCAAGGCTGCCGCCCTTTTGCTAAAAGCCAAACCTAACCTTATATTTTTACCCCTCTGTGGGCTAATTCTGAAGTACCTGAAGAACAGGAAATGGACACACTCACAAATAATAACATTTGAAAGGCGTTCATTTATAATAATAATAATAATAATACATTTTATTTAAGGCGCCTTTCTTGGCACTCAAGGACACTGTACAGAAATGTAAAACATTCAAAAGCAGCAAAGCCAAAAACAATAGAACATTAAAACAAGATAAAAGCAAAATTTAAATCAAATGTGGTAGGCAGTTTTAAAGAGATGCGTTTTGAGTTGTGATTTAAAATGGGAGAATGAATCGATGTTTCCAAGGTGAGGTGGTAAAGAGTTCCAGAGACGGGGGGCAGAGCGGCTGAATGATCTATCTTTATTTCCCTTGATAAATGCATAATAAAGAATTCCTTGAGGATAAATAATCCAATATTTCAGGTAATATTGCATATGCATTGTTAGTTCTGGGATGAAAATATATGCATTATGTGAAATTAGGGGGGGGGGTTTAAATGTGATTGGAGGCAAAAACCCTATTCCTTCATACAGTATGTAAATACCCCGCCCAAAATGGGAGGTTTTGAAACACTCCTACACACCACCATTAACTCATCCTTATGTAATTTGAAAGGTGCTGTCACCTCTTGGCCCCTTGAGAACTGCAGAAAGCCTTTAGAATGTAATACATTCTCCATATGTTTTCTTCGCCTCTGAGGGAAAAGAGCGGGCAACGCTGATAACACTTAAAAAATTCCAGGCATGCACAAACAGCCCTTCCCCCCATCGGCTGGGCCCGGTCTCCAGCCCCCTACCCTCGTCCCATTCCTGGCTTTTTTTCTCTCACTCCATCACCAGCCGGTCGTTCTCCTTCTTCGCACTCAAATCTGTTTCTCAAATGACTTCCAGCTGGAAAGCCGAATAGAGATTCTGGAATCTAGTTTAAAAAAAGGTTAAAAGGCAGAAAAACAAAAGGGAGTAGGCTGCTACGAAATTTCACTGTTTACACTGGAGCACTGACATACCGGTACTCCCCCCCACCCCCACCCCCCCGCCGTTTTGTTTTCAGACGATGCCCAGCATTGGCGTTACGTTGAGCAGAAAGCTTGTAGCCAGAAGAGATTGAGCCCAGAATAATTATCAGCAAATATGCACTTTCTCAGTGACCTACCTTTAACTCAAACCACGTTCTCAAGATGCCTTATAAATCCTCATCATACATGCACTGACCTATTGTTATAATGCTGAAGTTGTTAGTATTAACCAGCCCAGTTGACCTAAAAATAGGATGATGTAGCAACCTACCTGGACCAAAACAATCAACAAACGAACTTCTGTATATATTTTGTTACTTCCTAGTTGTTATTATACACTGAACAATACAATTATCTATAATGTGTATTTTTTAACTTTTAACTTAAAATTGGATGGACGCTACCTTTGTTAGGTTTTCAACTGTCCCAATATTTCATCTTTTTAACAAAGATATTATTTGTAAATTTTTCAAAAAACAATATAGGTTAACCCTTTATAATGTGTGAATAATATTAAGATTTGCATAATTCACAGGCCTATTAGCTCAATTGATTCTAACTCTGAACATCTTAAATTACAGACACATTTATATGTTTATATTTTATGTATAACCATTACAAAATTGGTCATCCAGAGTAATGCAAGCCAAATGTCGGACTCATTATGTGATTGAAATAAAATCATAACCAAGGAACATGGGTGTTTACATTGATCTTGTTTATGTAAATACCTTATTTCCTGAACATAACTTTGGCAAGTAAATAAACAGTCATTGCTAACAGTTTACTTTTTCAGAAAATGCGAGTATATGTACCTGTGGTCTCTGTTTTGTGTCTCAGGGTGCATGAAAAAAGCAGACCCATATTACTCAGAATTGACCATATAGGCTATCTGACTGCTGATATTTAATTATGTGACATCCCCCTTGCATCTTTCTCAATCTACCAAACCTCCCATTTCACACCCTCCCTCAAACACATTCCAACTCTAGGAAAGGCCCATGTCTGGTGGTGTGTGTGTGTGTGTGTGTGTGTGTGTGTGTGTGTTGGGTGTGTGTGTGTGTGTGTGTGTGTGTGTGTGTGTGTGTGTGTGTGTGTGTGTGTGTGTGTGTGTGTGTGTTTCCTGAACGATGCCCTCGGATTGCTCAACAACAGACACGTTCTGGCTCACACACACACACACAGGAACTAGCTGATAGGTTGTGTGGCTTGAGAGCAAAGGGGTCATGTGCTATGCGACTTGGGGTCACCCAGCGGGCACCGAGCCAGTCAGTCGTGTGTAAACGACAGCTGTGTGTGTGTGTATGTTTGTGTGTGTGTGTGTGCACGTGTATGTATGCGCGTGCATGTATGTGTTGTGTGTAGCCATGTGTGTACATACACCTGTCACATCATCTGTATTAGCGTGTGTGTGTGTGTGTGTGTGTGTGTGTGTGTGTGTGTGTGTTCGCGCGCGTGTGTGTGTGGCCCTGGTGGATGGCTAAATGCCAGCATGGCCTCTGTCCCTCTGGATACACACACACACAAAGACATAAGGATTCCTCATGTCTCTGAAGCACCAGACACAAAAACCCAACACACGCCATATGGCAAACATACAAACTCAAGCATACCTAATATGTCATTTCCATGTTAACGCATAGCACAGCATCCCCATGGCAACAACAATGATTGACAGATCAGAGGGGAAGGCTGGAGAGAGGAGCGGCGGAGTGAAGGAATAATCAGAGGACCAAACCGAGCAGGCGGAGAGTTTTTTGTTGTTATTGTTGCTGTTGCAAAATGTGTTTGCTAACGCGTGCACGCAAACACACACATACAGTAGATAAAAATGTGTTTTAACTTAGCTGGAAAACATAAGCAAATCTAACAGTCGAGCCACAAGCTGACACAAGGGTAAACACACACACACACACACATACACACACACAAACACACACTACATCTGATATTCAGCTTCTCACTTGCTGACCCCCTCCTTTACAACTCCAACACACACACACACACACACACACAGGTGCTGGGAGAGGGGAGAATATTAAAAACAAACAAACAGGGAATTGACTTGCTTGACGGGAATTACAAAGGTGCTGATTACATCTGACCTCTCACCTCTGCTGTCAGAAAGCGCTCCTCCTTTCCTTTATCTTTCCTCTGTTTACCTGTCAAACTCCCCCTAACACCCCCAGCAACACCCCCCCTTTTCCACACAATTTGCACACAAAAAATGGCACAGATTAAAAGAGGGAGAGATAGAGAGAAGGAGAAATGAGGTGGAAATGGGGAGGTGTTTACATTCTGCTGAGAATAGCTGTAGTACTTTTACTGTATGCATCTTAAGATTTTGACATACAGGTCAAAAAGTAACCTTACTCTCAGGAGTGAAGATGTGTATACATGTGCTCAAGAGAACCCCCAGTGGTGGGCTAAAGTAAGGACACATCTCATAGCGCAGTGGGCCATATTTCCTTGTAGTTTTGTACTGTTTTCTGCTAATGTTAGCTGCAGTGCTTCACTCACAATGCTACTCGTGACTCTGACAGTCTAAAACATGTGTTTTCCTCTCTTCTTTCTATTCTTTATGCTCCCTGTTTTCAGCCACAATGTAAGGACTGTAGCAATCAGGGTAGTAACTAGCCTGTGAACTACACTAGTTCACATGCTGTATCTGGGCTTAAAGGTCAACCATCCTAATCATTAACGTGTCATCAAAATGGGTTGGCATTCGTGGAGGCTCTATAGCGTCACCACAGTTTCCATTGTCACTCTTCTAAAGCCCGGGCTCTGCCGGACCAGGATGGTGCAGGACTAATCTGGATCGAGTCAGAGAGTGGCTTATAGGGAGCCTGTCCAATGAGTTCACCACACACTGACCACCTGGTGAAGCCAGGTCATTAACCACACTGGCCTAAGACTCACTAACAGGTGAACACACACACACACACACACACACACACACACATGCATGGATGGGCTTAACACACACTCTATAGAGTTATGGATAGGTATAGGACCTTAGTTAAAGGTGAGGTTAAAGGTGAGAGGTTCATGGGGCTTAAAGGGTCATGACCAGTGTCTTGTCGTGGCTCTCTGTCTTCACAAAGACCCCTCAGCTAGCTGTCACCTGGGCACAATGCACAGTTCACGCCACTCTTCTACGCTAATTGGCTGGACGGACAAGATCTGCTGACTCCAGGTTTTGTCTTCTTTCCGGGAATCTTATTTGTGTCATTATCATCATTACCATAATTTTCACCATTACATTTAACGTCATTAAAAGTCATGTAAAAGTCATTTACATTTTTATTCACTACCAAATAATATTCTGTCTTGACTGAATTGAATTTTTTTACAATGTTTAAATTCCACAGTCTCACTTTACGGACCAAGAGTGATATTCCAACCAAAAGTAAATTGAAAGGGCTGATTGTCTGACAGCCAACTGTCTGAAAGCTGACACTAATTCTAACCATTCAGATCTCATGTAATTACATCAACAACCAACAAAAAAAAGGTCTCTTGATGTCTTGGTAAAAAAAAAAACTCCTCACTAAGCAGACAAAGACAGAACACAGGTAAATACCACTATATGCTATCATTATTATTAGTTATTATGTTATGTCACAAAATCCACCTTTACCAGCTTCAATGGTTACTGTACATACAGTAGCCGGCCTGCCAGTTTCGAACCAGCCCCTGCTTTTGCTTGATTGAATATAAAGACAGCTTTCAGTGCCCTGGATCAATCGGCTCTGTATCCCGGACCCTGTTATCCTTTGCAGGGCTTACCTGTAGGCAGCATCAGCCATGGAGAAGAGCTGTCTGATCCTTTAAGGGACTTAGCCTCTTAAAGCCACTTAGTCCTTCCATTTACCAATCATCAACAGGAAGCCTACCTGGATTATGAGCTGATGTAAGTGCAAGGTTATTGTGAGAGGTTATGTGCAATGCACCCACCCCTTAACCCTGTAAGTTGGACGATTTTAGTCAGCACTAATGGTTGGCTAATATTGCATGCTGTTGACCGAGAAAGATGCTTTAGAGAAAACCCCTTTCAGCGGGGATCCTCCAACTACAGTCGGCAAAAGGTTCAAACGTTCATACTGTGCACATTTGTCTATATATGCTGGATGCGGTACTGCTTTAATGTGCTGAGCAACAAGTGTTTTGAAGTTTTTAAAGTCGCCAGATGATGATACAGTCGAAACTCTCCTAAATAAATGCACTTCCTGTCACTCGCTTTTCCTTCTACGCTCTGTAACTGCTAAATGGCTACATTGTAAACGCTAAAAAGGGTCTGTGACTCCAAGAAGTTCCGAAGAAATACCCGCCCACACCTGAGAACAAGTCTAATGACCCACATTAAGTATGTGGACAGGGACTTCAACCCTTCCTTTAGACAGGACAGGAAGAAGGTCTACCCCTCTTCTTCGGTAGCACTTCCGAGTCACTGTGAAAAAGGTCAGTTGGTGTAAGAGCTGCAACTAGCCCAGTCGCTGGCAGGGAGGAATCTCCCTTATGTTTGTCCACACCAATGCCCGATCAGAAACATATCACTGGTGCTCAGTCATCTGAAACATGTGACCTAGTTTGTTGAGCTTGCTGTTCCTTCTTCTCTCACCCTCCCCGCCCCTCCCTTTACACACACACACACACACACACACACACACACACACACACACACAGACACACACAGTAATGACAGCAGTGTGATGGTTAACTGGTGTTGGAGAGGAGCTAGTCTAATGTGGCAGAAGTTGATTTGGTAGCAGTCACAGATGAAAGGCTGTTATCCTGTATGGCAGAAAGCACAGAATGGACACACAAATAGACCCCCAAGACAGACCTCAACCACACACGCACACACACACAACCACCCACAAAGTACTGCCAGTCAAAAGACGAGTACAGTCAAGTGTTTGTTGGGTCTGGGGAGGGAGACAGAGGAAGACAGGTAGGAGAGAGACAGGGAGCAAAAATTACGTGTCACATCTCCAAGGAAGATTTGGGAATTGTGCGATGTTGCTAGGAGATAAACCAGTGGCCTTCCCCCCGATGCTTTTCCAGCATTCTGTGGATCGGTCGCTCGGCGGATCAATGGAGCTCTTCAGATTGACCTGTATGTCACACTGTCAGCTTGGCAAAACACGCTACAGCAGGCAGCATGAAAAGAAAAGCGTCTGTTGTTGCTATTCAATTACAATTAGGCTGCAATTGTCATTTAGCAGACGCTTTTATCCAAAGCGACTTACAATGACATGCTGCTATTACATGGAGCAGGTAGGGGTATCTTGCTCAAGGATGCTTACAGGTAAGCCAACTCTGGGGCTCGAACCCACAACCTTCCCGCTGGGAGCCCAATGCCTAGACCACCAACACCTAGACCACTAGACTATCCCGCCCCCATTCAAATAGTACTGGATGCCGACGCATAACAGACTGTTAGAATGAGGTGTCTAGACAAAAAGTAGGAAAACGGTTCTCACTGTTATTAAACTCAATTGGATAGGCTTGATTTTTGTTGTTTGTGTGCATTTTCTTTTTTTATGGCCTGAGGCCCTTTTATATTTTTTATCTCATCTGCACAAAACCGTAATTTACATTTATTCACTTCATTCATTATTTATCTGTCGATGTGTTTTTTGTTTACCACTGTGCAGTTGAACTAAAACACATTATACTAACATGTCAGAGTCTTGGGGGCAATACATAGGCTACATCAGTTTTTGGTTTTGTGGCCAAGTTAGCCCCCAAAATGTGTTACCAGATCGTGTTTTAATCTGTAAGGGTGAGAGTCTAAATTCACTGGGCTGTCATCATTTCAAACTCGGTGCAACAGACAATTTGGGGCAAGAATAAGAAATTTGAAAGAAAACAACCAGTACTCCATGCCAGATTTAACAGCTAATTCCATTCTCTAGCTGCCCCTACCAAAACACACATCCACACACACGTCTAGCAAAGGGCTAAGGGAGTGCAGCTACGTAGCCTATCTAGCACAGTCTTTCTCCCACACTGGTTTGACTATATGGTACTTATCTGCCCACTGCAGAGAGCAGATAAGAGATTGCACACAGTAGAGCTTGGTATGGGGGGGGGGGGGGGGTGTGCGCGCGCGTGTGTGTGTGTGTGTGTGTAAAATGTACACTAACACATTGTAGATGGATTGCTCTGTACGCGCTTGAATTTCTGTGTGTAAATTTGCTCTCCTAAAACACGCACATGTGCGGTTTTGACAGCACATGATTGTGCGTGTGTGTGACATGCAGGCTGGATTCTAGGCACTGTACTGAAGTGAGTACGTCTCGCTTTCCTTCTTCCACTTATCTTGACATGCAAACCTTCTGTGTGTGTGTGTGCGTGTCGCCGTAAGATGTGAACAGTGGCGTCTCACTGCGAGGAGATTTGAGCGCTGGTAATATTCAGGTTTGGGAGGCCTCTGTCCCTTGTGGGATTAACCTCAGACGGCAGAGATGTAACCCCCACACTGTTGACAAAGACGCAGTTACAAACGATACAAGAGCTCAGAGATAGGACGCCACGCTGAGCCCAAACCACTCGTATGAATAACGGGGTTCCTCAGCAGTTTTTTAGCTTCAAAATTCCAATTTTATCCCCCCCCCCCCCAACAATGTTGATAATACTTTTTGAGAAATGCGGAATGAAATTAGTTGAAAAAAAATGTGCATGCATCAGGACCTTGAAAAATGTGTTCCATATCTTTCAGGAATCCTGAAACCGATAAAAAAAACGGCACGATTTCTCTTTTTTTAAGCCCTTAGCTTACATTCATTCTCAAAAGACAGTTACAATTGAAACTATGTCCTGGTACAAGTTGTAACACACAACCATTTCTAATTGTGAGTTGTCAAAATGGCTGCCCCTCTCCAACCTGTGCTGTACCTCCCATGTTCATTTAAACTGCTGCTAGTGTTCAGTTTTCAGACCTGCTTAGAGTCTCCTGTGGCTAGTTTTTCTGTACCTGTGCCTCTACAGGCCCATGCTAGAGACCTATCATTGTGTGTGTGTGTGTGTGTGTGTGTGTATGTATTTGTAGAGAGAGAGAGAGAGAGAGAGAGAGAGAGAGAGAGAGAGAGAAGCGCAGCGTTGAATGCTAACATCAGATCGGAATACGGTGCAGCCCGGGAAACGGGAGAAAATCTCTCCTGCCTTGGGTTTTTTTACGAACCGGCATCTGTAAAATATTGTGATCTAAGACTGTTCCTTGTTTCACCTTTCATTAATGTCAAGCAGATAGGAGGCACTGCAGCAGGGAGTGCAGAAGTGATTTCACAGCCGCCGCGGTTGAGATAGGATAGGATTATGACAGTCTTCTTTGTTTCCTCGGCGCACTTGTTAGACATTCCGTTTTGGGGAGGTGGCAGGTCACAATAATATCACACTGAGAAGGAAACACGTATCACGTTATGGCTCTTTTACGTTAGCTTGGTGGGCTCACGTTGTGGTTACATGCGATAAGAATGGAAATGGGCAATTTGCTGTCATCATATACGATAAAGGTAGGGAGGACATTATTCTGGGGATTACAACCTACAGCTAGCACACACACACACACACACACACACACACACACACACACACACGCACACACACGCGCGCACGCACACACGCACACACATGCATCGGCATGCATGTGCGCACATAGGCACTTACCCACAATCTATCACTGCAATGTAAGCTTAAGTAGCATAATACCATATGCTGTTATATGTGGCAGAGCTGCTATAGGGGGGTGGGGGGTGGACAGTGAAACACAGCAGGGGCAAAATAATAATCATGGCAAGGCCTGCACTTTGTTTGCTCTGTTTTAATGGAATCAAATGGCACAAATAAAATCCCCCGTCACCGCCATGCACGGATCCCATTTCTCCAGATTAATAATTTAGATTGTACACGCTGGGAGGCCATGAATAGATTCCTAAAATAACAGGATGGAGGAGGAATTAGAGGGGAGCGAAGAGAGGTGGGTGGATGACAGCTATCCGGTGGGAATGACAGCCCGCCAGCTGGGGACTTCAGCGTCCCTCAGCCCCAATACCCCCCCCCCCCCCACACACACACACACACACACACACACACACACACCCCACCCCAATGTCTTCCTGTGCCTCCTAAACCCAGAGAAGAAGAGCAACTCAATATGGTGGCAGCCAGGTACGCTCTCTATGCAGCCAAACGATGATAGGGCCTTATTTGACGTGTCCCTCCTGTCGCTGGCTCTTGTCCCTGTCTTGGTCTTGGTCTTGTTAAGGCGAGCCGGGCCCCCATAGAGTTAAAAAAAAAAAAGCAAAAAAAAAAAAGCAAGCCCAATCATGATAGGATGCGTTTAAAAAATAAAAATAAATAAATAAAATAAACCTCCCCCTTCAGCAGCAGCAGGAGCAGGCTGGTAGCGGCCGTGTTTCAAGGTTTCACTCCAGAAATCAATCTCTGTTTCCAACATATTAGGTTGATGTGTGCCAGCGGTCCAGGCAGGCAGCTGCTGGGGGCTGATCCTTCCCCTAAAGCACATTCTGCCTCTGCCGCTCCCTGATTCCCTGATAACATTAATGCCAGCAGGCAGATGTCCCTGAACAAGTCCAGATTCTTCTTAATATTAAACCTCTTTGCTCCTCTTTCTCCCCCTCCGTTCTCCTAATTTGAGCTTTTAAGAGCAATAAAATATTGAGCGACAACATATTTCTCTTCAGCATCAGCTGCGGCGTTCACTTTGCTAATGGTAGGAAAATCAATGGGTAACAAATGGGCTTATTTATATTTCCAGTAATGATGTGTCGCATTCGGGATTTGGTGACTAGGGGGGGGTGGCGGGCGAGGGTGGGGTGGGATGGGCAGGAAGCAACAGAACAAAGATTCAGATAGACTGGAGCTATAATAGTGACGACTGAACAGATCTAGATGCATGTGACAAACATCTCTATGCACCTGCATCGCCGATTGTCATTTCACCTCCTTTTTAGATGGGGGATCTCTTCCTTTACAAGATGCTGCTCCGCCTCTGTTATTAGCCCCGGTTCAATTTGGAGGGCTAATCCGGAATGAAAAGCCACTCGTGCCTTTCAGATCTCGCCCAATAACTCCCTCCCGCCATCACGGTGCTCTTTGAAGTTCATGTTCTATAAAATTGGTTCAGGTGTCAGGTCAGAGTTCCCCGCAGCCAACGTCATTTGAAGCCTCATTCTTCTCTTCCCCTTTATTCCCCAGCACCGCCCCAGCAGCCTTTTGTGTTCTTTAGCAGGCGCACTATTCATGTTTATTGCAAAGAGGCAATCAGTGCAGCCCGTGTTTGGGCCTGGCCCCTTGCCCCTCAGATGTGAAGTGTCTTCGGGGACGGGCTTATTAACTTCTTTGCGGAGGGGAAGCCTTCGCCAATCATGGCTGACAGCAGTTCCAAACGTCAGCCAGCCAGATAGACTCATCAGTGCTCAGGAGGCCGGGGAAAAAGTCAGCAGAGAAGAGATGAAAGGGGAAAGGGAAGACAAACATTGCTCACATATGGGGATACCTTGAAACATTCATGCAGGAACTCTAAGGGCGCTGCATGGCGGGAAAATATTAAATCCAGCAGGAAAGAAAGTTAAAAAAACATCACGCATCCCATAAAGGGTTACCATGGCAAGGCCGGGGCAGTCAGGGCATGAACACATCAACACTCACATTTCAGTCAGCGGTGCAATATTAATGACTCACCCAGGAACATGTAGCGCGAGCAAACACACACACACACACACACCTACACACACACACACACACACCTACACACACGCACACACTTCAATGAATGCTTATGAATAATGTTAAAATGCTCCTGCTTTCCTTCATGCACCAAAGCAAAGGTTACCCCAATCATCTATTCGTCTGCTGCATTTTTACAGCCCTAGAATGACTGCTTCTCTCTCCATTACCTCTGCACTCATTTGACTGGCGGAGAGGTGCGAAGACAGGGGATAGGGAGTGGGCGGGTGGGTAATCATTCGACTGTGCGCGGGCGCGTGCGCCGTCATACGTGCTTGCAGCACTATTTCTCGTCTCAGCCCGGGGGAAAGGCAGGTGAGATGTGGCCGGGGCCTAATTTAAAAGGGTCTTTACAGTGCCCACTCAACCAATGTTGGCAGTCCCTAATGGGGCATCACAGACAAGTCATCCCATCCTATTCTTCATAGTGTCCCTACACCTCTCTCCCCTGTCATTGCGTGAGCAGCTCCCGGGGATAGATTCTAGCCAAAGCTCCCAGACAAAAACGTAATGTACGCATTCGGGAGACGGCGGCATGTCATATCATTTCAATATTGCAGAAAGTCATTTGTGTGGCGCTGCTATACAATAGTACTCTCGCTGATGAATTCTCCGGGAGCCCATTTCTGGCTGAATCATCATTTAGCGCTCAAGTCCTCCCCGTCCCCGCTCCAAGCCTTATGTAGTGACGTGAGTGAGTGGCGTGGACACTGGGAGGCTAAGAGGGTTAATATGTTGAGATGGAGCGATAGCGAAAAGGTGAAACAGAGAGAGAGAGAGAGAGAGAGAGAGAGAGAGTTAGGGGGGGGGGGTAGCATGAAGAGACAGTGATGGAAAGCTAGTCGGGTTATGTACGCTTTCAAATGTTTAGGCTGGAATCACTCAACTATCGGCGCTGCCATTTCATTGCTCCAGTATATTCTATTTTCTCCAATAAAGTGCAGAGTGAAACTGCAGTGCGCGTTGTAATGTGCAGGACAAAAGCAGCAGAGTTCACATTATTTGGAAGTGTTCTTCTGATTGGATAGGCCTGGATACGGCACCTAGATTGTTTCCTTCCATATCCCGAGGTGGAACAAGCCCTTATTTTCTCTCTCTTTTGTCTGCTGTCCTCTTGCGCCATTCCTTTTCTTAATGTTCTCTGTTTCTCTCATTTCTCTCTCTCTTCTGCACGGCCATTTTTAACATAATACCCATCGGGACAAAATAAAAACAATGATATGAATATTGAATGAGAAATGCATTGCTCTTCACATTAAAGCAAACCGACAGAAGAAAGGTTTACACAGCAATGTGCCTACATATACCGTGCAACCGTTTTCGTGGCAACCGTTTAAAGAGTCAGCCGCTATAGCTGTATAAAACGACTGTTTTATGAATTCCACATGTGCACTCCAGCCGTGCATGCTTACAGTGACACCATATGCTTGTGTGCCTGCGATAATATACAGTATGTGTACTCCAAAGGCCTCTTTGCATGCATGAATGTGTAACTGCACATTCAAACTACTCACTACTTTTGTGCGTTCCCTCACAACATTATCTATTGTAGTTGCATAGTACCACCTACAGTGAGTCTTCCTCTGAAAAATCAGGACGTTTTGATTCAATAGGCAGTGGAGGGAGCAAAGGCCTCAGAAAAGTAGGGCAGACTGTCTCGTGCTTGTAGCCACAGACTGAGGGGACATGCACTCCTCACAAATGCCCTGTTTCGTATTAATAATCATTTGTGTATTACTGATCTGTAAGAGCTCCAAATGGACTTTCTCAGCAGCTGTAAATACGTACACTGGTAACGTAATGATGTTCTACCTTTAATGTGTGTGTGTGTCTGTGTGTGTGTGTGTCTGTGTGTGTGTGTGTGTGTATGTGTCTCCAGTCTGCATTAATCTCCTCCCATCTGCTGATGGACCTCCTCTCCCCGCTCTGAGGCCTGGCCCTGCCCCGCCCCATCTGGGCTGCCTGCTCTGCTGAGCCTGACCTAGCTGTGTGTGTGTGTGTGTGTGTGATAGAGGGGTCTTGATGAGCCCTGTTACTTATGAAGGGGTGTCATTAGAGCGGAGAACAAAGCAGACGGGTGATTGCAGTGATTAGGCGGAGCTTGTGCTGTAGCTGTCCACCAATCAGAACCCTTGGCTGGCCTCCTTCAGATCCACTGCAATCACAGAGCACCCAGGCCATAGGGAACACATACACACACGCACCGGCCCACACACACACACACACACACACACACACATTTGCCACAAGCGCACAAGCATACCTCACCAGCTGCACAGCCTCAGGTACTGTACATAGGCTTGTCATTGCCAATAGCACTATATCCTGCACTTGCCAGGTTATTTACAGCCACAGGCTCAAATGAAGCTATATTTTTTTATATATTACATTGAATAATCCGGGCACCACATTTATTCATACTGTACTAATATTACAAAACATTCCGGTCTCATAAAAGTAACAATCCCAGAATAAAAGCATATTTTAAAACAATCTGAAAACATTTCATGCTTACATTAAAGGTTTTAAGTCCTTCAACGATGAACTTGTTCAAAGAGGGATCTCCATTCATATATTAATAAGCCAACACCAACTGTACTGCCCATGCAGGGAAATGAAGTAGACATTCTTGTTAAGTAGGATTAAAAACAACCTTTACACTGGATTTTAAGATCTAATATCAATATTATAATGGTTGGTGGACACTTTACACAGACTGGGATACTGGATTACATTTTCGTTGTCTTAGGACTCCAACATTAAACACCACCAGCTATACGCAGGCTACAGAACTCTTTAAGTCCCCCTATTCTCTGTGTGATTTAGACAACTGTCGCCTATAGTTCTTGATCAAAGCTAAGAGAATGTCAGGAAAGTAGAGGGAAGAGAAGAGAGGCAATAAAACCGCAGAGCATTCAGCACTAAATTGATCCTCGGTCTGTCTGGCCCGACTGAGGCTAAGGTGCTGTAATGAGAGTGGCAGGCAGAACGCGCACAGGCCCATCTTCATCCCTCGGTGAGGGGAGACAAGTTTGTTTCTCAAGGTGATTGTTAGGGTGATAAGGGACAGTGCGTTATTAAGGGTGACAGCGGAGGGGCTGTGATTGTTATGGCCAGATGTCTTAAGGGAATTTAGAGGAAGACAGTGCTATCCAGTCCACTGGATTTTCG
>JAODLI010054822.1:0-15943 GCA_027575585.1 Percopsis omiscomaycus | reverse complement strand
GAGTGACTGGCTGTTTGCAATTCGCAACAATCACCACTAGATGTCACTAAAAACTACACACTGGCCCTTTAAATCCTTTAGGGTCAATATGAGATCAATGTATGCTCAATGTATGCCACATGGTCCCAGATTTAGTCACATATTGCCCTACAAAGAAACAAAAAACATCCCAGGATGTATTTCTATGTTGTTATGTAAGATTCGTTCTGATATTTTGTCATTTGGATCTCTCATTTCCAAATGAAACTCATATCTGTAGAGAATGCAAATACAGCCCCTTATGGTATTCTTAATTGTAGCCTACAATAGTTATAGATAGTATAATAGTAAAAACAACAATAACATTCCTTAGAAAAGACAAAGAGGTTTGATTCTGTTTTTTATTATTTTTCTTTTAATTCTTTGAAATCCTTTGTATGCCTTACATATTCATCCATAAGATTTGACACCTTCCAGAGAGAGCAAGTGTCCCAGGAATTTCAACGCCATCAAGACAAACACCAGCACACAATTTCACAATGGGAGAGGTTTACAGAGCGGACAGTGGCTTTGGGTTTAGGGGGTGGGAGGTTAAAGTTAAGGGTTTTTTCCACAGCTTTAATGTCCTCAGAGCGGAACCTCGTCTCGGTTTGCAGCACGTTGCGTAGCCTATATATCACACATTAGCAAGGCATAGAAAAAAGCGCACAGAGCAAAAGGAGTACAGTAGCCTATGTGTGTGTGAATTAATGTCAATTTAGGACACGACTTAGATGGCAGCATTGACGAGCGTCTTTTATCATCCGAGTCAACGTTTTTCGCCAGGGTTGCTTCAGCATAGTAAGTGTGTGCGATTTTGTGCGTGTGCGTATGTGCGCGCGCGTGTCGTTGAACTTTCATACAGAAGCCAACTAACCATACGTTTAATGATGCAACGCTGTCATAATTATGTGAGTAATTATGTGTGTATGAGTAGTCCTGTGCAGGCCTACACACGTTTGTTTGTGCGCACACTGTTATTTTAATAGCACCGGGTTAGCGGGGGTTGCTAATGGTTACTTCCAAATCTTGACAGGCGTTACCATGACAAACAAAAAGCTGTAACCCGGCACGAGGAGAGAGCTCCGTCGTCACGGCAACACCCAAAAACAATGGAAGAGCCCAGCAGCTACAGAGAACAAGAAGACCGATTGAGAGGAACTGTAAGGACGGAGTGGCGTGGAAAATTCAAGACGCATACTTTCAGTCTCGGGAGATGTCTCCTTGCTGTCAATCTCTGCTTAGAGATCATGCTCCCCCCGCCCCCCCCTATACACCACATTACAGCCTATAAATTCTTGGTATAGGTATAGTACGTTGACAGTTTTCACCCTGCATTCCCCCTTCATGTGGGATATGCATTTCAACGTCAAACAAGCAAATGGGGAGAGTCATGCTGAGAAGACGCTATATTGGCAGGGGACTTCCCCTACACATGCATGTCAATTGGGCTAGTGTTATTAACTTTTACGAACAAAATCCATAATTAAAAATTAGCACATCCAAAAGGGAAATTACAGAAAAGTGAAGAGGCAAAGGTAGACCAACGTGAGTGTGTATTATAGAAAGGTTGACAGGGTAGACTATTCAGTCCTTACCCAAGTTAACCCTGAAAATGGACGTGGGATGTGAATATTACTGGATCAACCGTGAACATTAAGTTTCCCTTTCCCACTGCTAACTCAATTCATACTTTACGCACAATGGAGACGCATATTAATTCATTACCGATCTTGAGTTTCCATATATACATACCACACCATTAGTAACAGCAACGACGACAGACTTTACCTTCTATAGGCGCTAAATGACAGGTGGCTAGCAGGATGCACAGTATTACACTCACACTAAATTATACAGTATTGTTCATGTGTATGCACGTGCATGGGTGCCTCAAACCTGCCGACATGCACGTCAGTGAGTGTGTTGCTCCGCGTTGAGGGGAAGGAAAGGTAACGACAACAGAAGAGCAGTGGCTTGTGGCCAAGATCTCAATGACATGAGAGCGGATAGAGAGGGGGGAAAAAACAGCTGGGTGGACCGCTGTTCTTAATGGAAACCAGACCACTCCAAAAGGGAATAAGAGCGCACGGACGTTCGGCATTGCTCCAGGTTGCGTCTGAAACAGGAAGAGTGCTGCTTTAAGAACCTGCCGTGTGTGTCCCACACCGCACACACATCAACACTACACACTAGTCAGAAGTACATTAGCTCATGTCTACTTTCAAGCGTAAATGAATAGTGCTCAGCCCTCAGGCGCCTAGTTACAGAATGACACTAAAAAGCAGTTTGACAACAGTTAAGATTTCTAAAACATTAGCATTTTTCGTCTTTACAGCGGCACTATCGCTGGGGTAGGCCCTGTGTAAACGCAAAATCTGGCACCTTTGAATCGGTTAATCCTGGCTATTTTACATCATTTATCTTACATCCTTCTCTTACCTCATAAAGAATAATAAAACAAAATGAAACTATCAATACATCTTCTGTGGGTTTAGGCACATATAAAGTAGAAAGGATGGGTACAAAAAAGTTGCCATGGAGATTATGAACATTCGCTAACTGCTAATATACATGTAAATGCACTGGTTGGTGATGGATGGAATGTGGGCTAAAGAACATAGCTGTCATTTAAAACTATTGGATCCTTTAAGATCCTCAGGAATGCCAACACAAAGGAGACAAGCTGCTTGGTGGATGCTACAGAACTGTACACAATGGCACCATCCCAACACTGCAGGTGTCCAAAAGCTTTACTGTGAGGATGACTTGAAGGCCAATAATGCAAGGAGAGGTTCTATTTACATGACAGCAAGTAAAGTTTCTCTTTTCCCCGGATCCCTTTGTTTAGTCATCTTTCTCCCACTGAAGAATGACCAAGCCCTCGGAGGAGATGATTCACAGAGTCTGTTTCAGTACATGCCAAGGACACGTTGCCTCTCCTGGCATTTACCGACAACTCACAACTTCTAAAAACCTGCTGCCTTAAGTATAGAGCATGGTTTTTCAATTATGTACCCTGAAGCCACAGGTGGAATAACTAATATTAGACGAGCGCCTGTGGCAAGCTTACCTTAAACTTCCTAATAGCCCACTGTGCATAGCTGCTACATTGGTAATGCTTCACATCTCAGCTAGCTGATGATATATGACGCTAGCGATGTGCATGCAGGTGGAGCTACACTGCAAAATGAAGCTTTTGAAAACAACGGCAGACAAGCCAAAGACAGCATGAGTAAAACATAAAATTGTAAACAAATTAAGTAACCATTACTGTTAAGGTTAAAGCAGTCTACGAGTATGCCTGCGTTAATGAAAGAATTATACAAATACCGCTTCTCGTCTCCATGTTTCATTTAGCCTAAATACAAAAGGAAAATAGTTGGTGAAAAAAAAGTCGTCTGTGGATGAAAACTGTTTCAAACTGTATGAATTGAATTCTGCTCAGGTTAGTCTCATTTGACCCCTCTATTACAACATGGAAATAAAACTAACAAAAAAAAAATACATGGCAGGTAGAAAGTACAGTATAAAACACTAAATAATACAGTCAAAAGTGCTCAAATAAGGTGTGTTGCCATTTTTTTTTCTAATTTTTTTTTCTTCTACGAGGCAGATCTTCTCTATGAATGGTTGTGGGGTAAAGGGATTATGGGACCAAGGCAGAGGGAAGAGGAGGTGAGACATCGAGGCAGAGGGGATTCGCGGTCAGGTACGGCGGACATTTTGGCTCCTGATGTAGGCGTGGTTACTTAGCCCGTCAGTTCCTGATGACCCCGCCCTCCTCCAGACCTCGTTGCCCCTGGTGACCAATGAGGGGGGTGGGGGGTTTAACCCAGGCTGGTGATGTTGGCCCTGCCACCAGGTGGCGCCACAATGCGCTGGGTGTTACGACGAGGAATGTTGTCGTCGATTTGGGCACCTAGATAGTCAAATGGAAAGTCAGTACAGTATAGTATAGACTTATGATCTGTATCGATTTTCAGTAGTTCAGTAGCTGTGTGTAGTCTAATAGTCTACGCACTTACAGCCCTACAGTTGTAGTTCCCACCTTTACTGCTTACAAAAATTTGCAACACCATCCTCGTTTTGTAAAAACAAAATGTGCTAGTAGTGGTTTTTATTTCCACTCGGAATATCACTTTGTCTCTCATCTTTCAGAATAGCGCAAAATAATATTGAAAATAGGTCGAAGGGCCCTTCCTTGAATTAATGGTAGCAGGTAAGGGGTGTGTCTCCACTGACCAGAGAGGCTGAAGCCGGACTGGTGCAGGTTACGGACGGGCTGGGCGGCCTGCTTGGCGGGTGAGGTCTTAGCAGAAGAGGCGGGGGTCATGGTTTTAGGTGTGACCGACACCTCACAGACTGGGCCGTCATAAAGACCCCGGGGGACCCCCCTCAGCTCTGCCAGCTGGTAAAAAAAAAGTGTTAAGGTGTCCAATAGCTTATACATACATACACATAGGCACACAGACATATGACATCCACGCACACATACGTAGTACAGAAATGTCAAAAATGCAATATACATGACATGTTTAAAGGAGCGGTGTGGAAAAAATGCAATGTACAATATATGCACAATATATCAATACACAATATATCAAAAATAGTTTATAAAAGCAAGTCAAATCAAATAGTGTCGTTTATGTGCATGTATAAAGGCAGTATGCAGAGTAAACTTAAACAATTAAGCCAATAACCCTCCTCCCTTCTGTGTAGCATGGAAGAGCTTAATGGCCCTAGGGACAAAGGACCTACGCAGCCTGTCTGTTTTGCAAGACAGAGACAGGAGCATACTGCTAAACATGCTCTTCATACAGCATACCTGAAACAATACCTTGAAAAGAAGTCCCAGAAATACAAAAAAAGACAGGTAATTCACCTATATTTAGTTTACAATGTAAGACAAACAAGTCTAACTGTATGTTAGACTTGTTTGTTTGCGAGGCGTTTTACCCAAAGTTGAACATTTATCAACTCACAGCAACCAGGAAAAACTGCGCCACATTCCGCTGCTGCCGTTTTTTAGCATAGTGTAAATACGCGGCGCTCTGATTGCAAATCATTGAAAAAATATGCTGGCCTCGAAGAAAAACACTTTGGTGGACACGGGGCCTTAGACAGGTTGTAGGAAGGGAGCATTATACCCTGCTGCGGGCCTTTATCCTCTTATAGACGTAGTCCGGGAAGGGCTTGCGGGTCACGTAACGCCCTGAACCCTCGGTGGTGTGCAGGTTCCCCTCCTCTAGCACAATCTTGCCCTGGCTGATCACCACCAGCGGCCCGCCGCGCACTTCCACGCCCTCAAAGATGTTGTACTCCACAGTCTATAGGACACAGCAGGTGGGGGAAATGAAAATGACACGTTAAACGACTGGGGTCATCATAAGATCAACATCCGCCAATACAATTGCTCCTTTCCATTGTTTGGTCAATTTGTGTTGGATTGTATCTTTATCGTGCTCTCGCTCTTTTGTTGCTTGTAACATAAAGGTCCAATAAGCAGTTTTCCCTCCAAAACAGTGATACTTGGACTAAATAGCTACTGAAGTAGATGTAGCTGAGCCAATGCTACCCCACAAAACTACTTCAGTCTCCATCTCTCGGGAGTGTACATGACTTAAAACTGATTTAAATATGAATATCTTTTGCAAATATAAAACATGACTTAATACTATACTAATACATAGCATTATACTTGTTGCTCACTTTTATCTCTGAAGATCATATCGTACTGGGAATATTGTTTTCTATTTGCAGCCGGGGTGAAAAGATGAAGAAAACCTCAAATGCAGTCGATAAAGAACTCCAGATGTAGCGTGGCCAATCAGTGAAGTCAGCAGGACGTAACGTTAAGTCGAAATGAAGGCCCGCTGTGGTACATGGTTTAGATCGACTTGATAATGGACCACCCAACAACGGCTGCAGACAGCAAGTGGACTAACTGAATTAACTCATACCGACTCAAATAACAAGCCTTCCCTTGTCACTATGACAACTAGCAAGGAGAGCGATGCAAGGAGAGATAGGAGGATTGTGTGGGTGTGTGCAAGAGCTACTGAAGCTAAGGCTGAGGTCATGTTAAACTGGTGGGCACTGTAAGTCTGCAATGAGGTCACCCATAGGCTGGGCCACCCACACACACATGCATACACACACTCCAAATGAGCGATGTTTCCCATGAACATTAGGCCATGAAAGAACCCTATGCAAGTTTTAGTAATTAGCATACCATAATACCATAATACAGGACAAACTTACAGTCTCTCTCTCTCTCACACACACACATATATATATATATATATATACCCTGTATATATACTGTAGATACACACACAACAATATCCTCTCAAAAACTCACTCTGACACACACAGTGTGTGCTGTGTTCCAGTGCTCTGGCAGGTGTAATGTGTGCAGGAAGAAAGATCCCCCTTCTACGGTAGCACTTCCAGATCATTACATGAAAAGGTGTCAAGTGAATTGTTAATTATGATCTGTCCCATGATGATGTATTTAGTGCTTTGTATGAATCTTAGCAATTGTTCACTGTAACAGTGGTTTTTATGTCTTGGTTAAAACACACACACACACACACACACACAGGCAAAGTAGTCATAAAGCATCATAACAGAAGTTCTCTGAGATGGACATACTGAGTTGTGACTCTTGGCGGAGATGATCTTGGTGACTTCTGGGTCCCAGAGCACCAGGTCAGCGTCAGACCCCACAGCAATGCGACCCTTGCGCGGGTACAGGTTGAAGATCTTGGCAGCATTTGTGCTGGTCACGGCCACAAACTGGTTCTCATCCATCTTACCAGTCACCTGCAATGGACCCCAGGTTAGACAGGGACATTTTATTTTATTGTATTCATTATATATAAAACAGTCTGCTTCAAAGTGCTTTACTCAACCAAAACGTTGTGCATAGCTTTGAGCCAACCCCAGAATTGTTGCCTCAGTCTATTGTAATTCCGTCTTGATTCGCCAAACAAGCATGCATACAGTGCAGGAAGGAACTGTGACATTGTATAGCATAATATACATAATAATCTAGAGACTAGCATTTTGGTAGTGGAAGTGTTGCTGAGGTGATGTCAATTCAATTGGTTGCTACTTCATTATTGCTTCATTCATTATCATTATCATTCATTATTATTATTCATTATTATATGACACAAGATAATGCCTCTCCGAAGAAGGGGTTCCAGACCCATATTGAGTCACTGCAGTGATTCATGGGACTGGTTCCAGGTTACAAGCTACCTACGAGCCCATAAAACGCACTATTGTTGGACATTTGTAGAAGCTAACGTAACTTTTTCCAAGCAACACTGTAATATGGCTTTATAAGAGCATCTACAGTACATTTACAATACAGTAGGGATTAAATGTCTTGCTCAGAAACACGTCTACTTTACGTAATATGTAGCTGTTGATGGAAACACCAATAATAATAATAAAAATAACTACAATAATAATTTTATTTAGAGAGCACATTTAAAAACAGAGTTTAAAAACTGCTTTGACAGTCAAAACAAAGCAGAAAATAGACAGATAAAGAGTGAAACTAGGGGAAAGGATCACTATTAAACTATAACCGTAGGCAGAATAGGCAACTACTAGCATCAAATATAAAATAGCACTGGTTTATGATCCAGTAGTATAAATACACACCACACATTTATCCCAGATGAGAGACATCCTTTCCTCAGCTCCGTTGACGCCCTCGGGGATCAAGGTGAAGTCATCTTTCCCAACGGCACGCTGGGCTGTGTTGAAGGGGCAGTGGGCGCTACCAGTTACCTGCAGGTCACCACTGCAGGGGAAAATAAAGGCCGCATTTTTGAATCGCGAACTTTTGCTTTGTGTGTTTGGCGCCATTGAGTATAATGCATATATTATTTTATTTTATTTATATTATTTATATTTTATTTATTTCATAAGTTTATTATTTAATACGTTTATTCATGCCTCACTAGGTGTAAAAGGGCCTTAAGAGAGTTAGATGATTTTCAGCTAGAAATCATATTTTTGTATTTTATGTATTTTATACAGTATATATATGTATAGTATAGTATAGATTCATTAAATATAAATGTGCAATGGGCGCACATATATTTTTAATTGTGTTAACAAGAGTCTATTATTATTCATATCCACACTTTCCAAAATAAATGAAAGAGAAACCAAGTTTAAGTCCAGAAACCTTCATTACAAAAAACCTGTTTCAGTTTGAAACTCTACTCTTCTCTCTATAGAACTCAAGCTAACACCCCTTTCCCTTTACATAAAAGCCTCCCTGTGTCAAACAAGCTGTCGTCGAAATCTGGGGTGCCTCTCGCAAACTAATCATCGTATTTGTCAGGTCATTTCGTCCTACCAGGAGAGCAGGGAGGTGAGATAGTCGGGCGTGGTGGGGTCGGGGCTCAGGGGAGGCGAGGTGACGTAGGCGGCGGCCTTGGCCCAGTTCTTGCTCCAATAGTATGAGCCGTCTGTCGCAAGGCTTGCGGTGATTGGCTCCCCATAAACCACCGTGCCTAAAAATCAAACTCAGTCAAAATTCACAACACTGAGGACTAGGTATGTAATAGTACACATCACATCATAGTCAAGGGGTTGTGTATGCATATTTAAGCTTTTTATTTTAGAATCGTTATTATATTCAGTTTCATTTGTTTTGTCTAATTTGTTTTCTGTAAGGTAGTGTTTTTCTTAATGAAAACACATTGTGTTTATATCATGATCTCTGGTTTCTAACTGTGGATTTTTATTCAAATGTTATAAAAAAGTATTATAACACTTGATTGAATAGATTTAACAGGTGTATTTTCTGTTTTTAAATGTTATTTTAGCAGCCGCTCACCCTTCTTCCTGGCCTGAGCGATGACATCCGCAGCACTCTTGCTCATCACCTTGGTGACGTAGAGAGGGCAGTTGGTCTGATTGGCTATGGTCACCGAGCGGTTGACGGCCTCCGCCTCCACCTGGGTAATGGAAAGTATAGTGTGAGCTTCCCCCTCATCCTTCCATTCTTCTAATCACAGTATTGTTTATAACCTCTGACAGTCCACCTATGAGCTATAAACAACATTAACTGTACATCGGTGGTACTATATATCAATGGTTCCCAGTATGGACGTTGGGACCGGCTGTGGCCTCCCAAATTGCTTTTTGCCAGCAATGAGAACCTCGTACAGCTACGCCCTGCCTGACACATTCACAATGACAGCACATTCCAGAGTAACCTGACGCGCCAAATGGTTTGTTACACAGAACCATCTGGGAAGTCGTCCTTTGGAAAAATACTGATTGAAAGAACCGTCTGTCTATCACCGTCTATCACGGGCTAACGTCTCCGAGCCATGTAGACTCTGGTCGGCTAAACCACAGCCGTAGCTGCCAGTAGTTCCTCATAGGACGCTGATTGGTCCGAACCACCGGTGGTTCTGCCACAAGCGCATAAACTTGAAGCCTGGCAAGATGGATTCTCGTGTGATTGTGATTTCGCGAATGCAGCTGCCTTGCCAGGTAAATTCCACAGTGATGCATGGCTCTATGTTTCGTGCACCGGCAACACATAAACACCACATTATGCGGCAAAAAATCAAGTAATGGGTCGCAAGCTCTGAATCAGTTCTTTCTGGTGGGCCATAAGTCAACCAGTATATAATGAAACGTCTGCCCACCTCCTCGGGGCGGCTCAGTACGTGCCCCTCAGGTCCTGTGATGCCCTGCTCCAGGATCCTACGCTGCTCCTAAACACACACACACACACACACACATACACACACACAAGCAAGAATAGATGCATGTTGTTGAGTCATGCTAAATAAACAGCGTTGGTAGCTAAAGCTAACCATGGCCATGATCTTAACTGTTAAACATTCAGTTGCATCTGTAAGCAATTAGATCCTTGGTGTTCGACGTCTTATAGCATCTGTTCAGAAAGTTGCGTCATGGCTTTTTGATTAAAGCTGCCATAGACTTATTTGTCCATTATTAAATGCTGTTATTATTGCATTTTGCATATTGCATATAAAACCAACAGCATAACATCAGACCTCTTGTTTTTGCAATTATACTGACTACTACTATACTATACTAACTACTGTCAGAATACAAATAGAAGTATAGAGGTTTAAATGTCCAGACAAAAGTTACTAAAGTAGCACAGGCATTGCTCTCTGCCATGGAGAAAGCCACAAAGCAACTATAGCAGAATAAATAAATAAAAAGTTTAAACAGAGTGTAGTTGCATCTTGTGACCAGGAGGAGTTCCAATATGGCAAGCTATATTGTGCAGCTTTAACTATGAGATAAACTGTTCTACATGCCATCACCCATTTTTATGGAACTAAACACAGTCAACCTTCACATTATGGAAATATTATATTATATATATTATATATATTATTATATATTAGTAATAGAACCTAGGACAAGAGATACTTCTTTATAGGTCTTGTACCTCTGCTACGATGTCTCCATTCTCAGCATGAACCTGAGCAATGGCTCCCAGGTCACGGATCACACTGAATACCTCATACACCTGCACACAAATACAGACAAGAGATATTATCTCAGGGATACACTGAGACATTTCTTTGTTTGAAGGGTCACTTATCGTATATGTCTGACGGGACAAAAGGGCTGGACTAACTTTGAAATCTGCCTAACATGATATTTTGGCATACAATCATTGTGTAAAACAAGCCAGTCTGATTTTGCCCCAGGTGTGACATAATTTCTAGATTGTAACCAATCCTCTCTGATATCTTCCCACTCCCAGTAAAAATATACAATCAAGTTAGCATGTTCAAATAAAGTTGTTCCATCCAAACCAAACCAAATGTTCACCTCAAACGGAGAGAAACTCTGTGTAAAATGACAGTTAATTGGAATGATATGGGCCTTTAAAATCTGCGCTGAGTGCATCATTACAATTACAAGCATTCACCTGTTTTTGCATATTAAACCGTGTATGTAAGAAACAAAAAAGTTTTGCCATGAGATTTTTTTTATTAAAAACATTACTAGATCCTTATAATAATCAATTGATTGTCCTTGTAGTATATGAAAAACAATACCTACTATAGGCGAGAAAGAAAATTAAATTAACCATAGCTTTGATTTTCAGCATACCTATATACTATATACTTGTTTTTGGAATGCGTTGTGGCCCTTCAGTTTCACACAGAAGAATTTCCCACACAATGATTGTCTGAGTAACACCAGTGATTTCACAGAGCCAGAGAAGCATTTTGAATGAGTAATCATCTACCGCCTGCCAAATATGTAATAATAAAGGCCCAGAGAGATGAGAATGATAAACTTTGGCTGTAGCCTTTGTGCATTCCTGACACAGGTGCAAAGTGCAAAACCGTTCAGAGGAGCTTTCAAGTGGGATTAATTGATTTTACCATGAGTCAGAAAAAGACTTGGACAGTCACATGTGGCTTTCATCAAATTGTTCACTCTCCCATGAGAAGTATGAAGACAATTACTACCACAGCCCCGCTAAACCTCTCTGGTATCCCAGAGCAGGCCAAGAGAAACAGACTAACTAAAGCGAGATGTGTTAACGCAAAAATGAACGCTGTGATGTTATGTCTGTGACGTCATGTAGCATAAATCTTATGCTATGTACAGTATGTTTCCAGGTCAGTTTCAGGTCAAGTTAGAGACATGCATTCTCCAGGCTGCCAGACAGACTGAATTATTTTTAACTAAAATATTAAATAATAACCACATAGAGATAAAAAAAAATAGAAAGGCTGTTGAAAAACCTGAATTTGAGTAAATCATGACAAATTATTTTCAATTCTTTAATGACTTTTTGAAATAACATGATAACATGATAAAGGCCCCTTAAAAGATTATGTAGCATTTGTCTGTGGCCTTTCTAGGGTTAAGAAATGGAACAGGTGTCACATTAAACACAATAAAATCATATATCTACATAGCTTCATAAGTCTGCATTGGAATTAATGAAATGTAAATTAGGTCACGCTTTTATCCAAAGCGACTTAAAATGTATGTACTAAGTATTAAGGGGCAGATAGGGTTTAGGCATCTTGCTTTCCATGTTTTCGCTATGTTACATTTATATAGGATCAAATTAAATTGTACGTCCGGACGAAAGAGATCCTACCTGAGAATCAGTAAGCTGGAAAATATCCTTATACGCCAGATAGACCAGGAATGAGTTGACACCTGGAAAACAGAAGATGGAATTATGAAGCACTAAAATGCAATTAAAGAGACGATAGAAGATCTATCTAACTGTAAAAGTCTGAATATTAAGAAATATCATTTGTTTCAATGATAATAATCTCACTATAAAACAGGACATATTTGGGGTTTAATGTATTGTGGTAACATGGTTTGATAAAAAAAGATACATAGACAATGCATAGTGAAATATTTACAGTTGTTTCCAAATTTGTCTGAAATCATAATTTCAAATAAAATCCACAAACTTTCAGTTTCACTTTGGGAGGTGAAGTATGGTGTGGCCATGCTCTTAACAATTATATAACAAATTATTACATCATGGAAATTACATAATAACAGTGTTATCCGCTTATGGGTCTATTTATAGGCGGGGGGGTTAATCAAATGAACCAGAGGAAATCAAATTCCCAGTGGCGAGGCTCCAAGCTGTGGACCGTACCGTGGTCCTTGACCAGGGTCTCCATCTCCTCCTGCAGGCCCCTGTGCCACTCGGTAATGTCGACATGCAGGGAGTAGTCACAGCACGACTTGCTGTCAGCCCACTCCCGCCACTGGTCAAAGGCCGAGATCAGACTGACACCAGGGTCAGGTACCACGTGGTCAACTAGGGGCAGGGACACACACACACACACACACACACACACACACACACAAAGATTTGTCAATTGACTAATTCATCGTTATTTGACTTGTGTTGTGTCATTGGGCTCTAGTTTCCGGACAACGCAAGGCCGGCGGTAGTGCTAATACAGTAGTGCTAACACAGTAGTGCTAACACAGTAGTGCTAACACAGTTACAATTTTGTTGGGTGCAAGGTGGTTTTTCACTCAGCTGGGTGCGCTTAATAATTTCCCGGCTCGCCATGACATCGCAAAATGGGCTTGGGGGCGCAGTAGAGGGTGTGTCAGTCAAACTCAGGAGGCGCAGTGCCAAATAAAACCAAATATTGCGCCAACGTCTCCGCCTGGTCGGACCACACAACAATGTGACATAAAACATAATTGTTGGAAAACAACATGGTGACAGGGATTTTAATATTTCAATTATTCTCATTCAAACTGAAAAGACAAACTTATTGCTTAGGCAAATTGATCCGTGATCACAACTATTAAAGATCTCCTGCTGTGTTCATAGAATGCGCAGGAAACAGAGAAAGATGCTGGTGAGAAAGAAGCTTTTCTGTCTTAGCCGGTCTGGACTTTAGCCGTCCATTCCGAAATTGGCAATTCGCCAGACAGGGAGCGCGCTGCTGTTAAAGGGAATGAGAGGAGATAATTTGATTGGCCGTAATTGAAGACAGCCCCCACCGCTCCTACTGATCATTTATGAAGTCTAATCCAACCCTTTTACAACTGCGCCTCCATTGTGCCCGATACCGCCACCGCCACATGTCCCGAAATTAGCAAAAAAGTATTGGCCACACCTTAGATCGACTTGCGCCGTGAACTTGCGCCGTGTGCTTCCGCTTGCGTCTTGACCCAGAAACTAGGGCCCATTATGTTTATCTGTCTGTCTATCTGTAATAATACTCAGGTCCGGGAAGGCCTGTTGTGCTCTGCACTGTAGCCAGCGCCTGGCTTTTTGCTGTGTAGAGAGAGCAGATGGACAGCTTGGCACTGTCCTTAACAGGCCTGGCATTCTCTTCCTCTGTTTAATTAAAGCTATACATTAAATGAGCATGGTGGGTCAAAGAGGTACTGCACGTACCAAGGCGTGACTTGATGCATTCACAATCGATATTCAAACTGTAAATTCAAGGTGAAATTCAGTAACACATAGCAACAATCATTTTAAGCTTTACTGTTGAACTTAACTGAACTCTGAACTGTAATTGAGTGACTAAGGGATCACTTCAAAAACAAGAGTGTGGACAGTACATGGGCCAATGGGAGTGCGTATACTGTAATATATATTTACAGTAGTTCTGCCTTTTTCTCGTTTGTAAGAACCACTGCTGTTTAATACAATGGGCAGGATTTCAAATGAAAAGGTTTTCTTTAACTAGCAGTAGGCAGGATCATTATTGTACAACCTCAATTAGCGATAAATAGATGCAAAACTTGATTTTAGGGCTGCAACTAACGATTATTTTCATAGTCAATTCATCTGTCGATTATTTTCTCGATTAATCAATTAGTTGTTTGGTGTATAAAATGTGAAGAAATTTCGATCAGTGCTTCCCAAAGCCCAAGGTGACGTCCTCAAAATGTCTCGTTTTGTTCACACCCCAAAGATATTGAGTGTACTGTCATAGAGGAGTAAATAAACTAGAAATTATTCAAATTTAAGAAGCTGGAATCAGAGCATGTGGACCTTCTTTTCTAAAAATAAATTACTCAAACCGATTGATCGATTATCAAAATAGTTCAAATGGATTAATTTCACAGTTGATTTATATGAAAATAGTCTAAGATTACTGACTGATCATCGTGGTGCCGCCGGCAAGGGCAGCCCGGGTGCCCTGGTAGAAGTCATCTGCAGACGTCATGCCCCTGTCGGGCATCTGGAAGCGTGTGTGCACGTCAATGCCCCCTGGCATCAACATGCGCCCGTGGGCGTCGATGTTTTTCACCCCACCGGGAACAATGAGGTTTTCCCCAATTTGCCTGACAGGTAACGAGAGAACGAGAGTGTGAGGGTGGAAAAGAGAGACAGTCAGAGAGAAAGACAGGGAGACAGACAGAAAGACAGACGGAGAGGAGAGCTGAGCTAGGACAAAGAGAGATATGATACCATTAATCTGTAAACACAGTTAAAGGCACAACATAAACACTGTAAAAGACTATTTCTCATAAAGAGGAAGCAAGCCCAGCCCAGCTCCCTGTAGAAGGGCCAATAAACTCACTTGATGACCCCGTCCTCCATGTAGATGTCAGCGCAGAAGGACTGGTCATCATTTACAATCTTTGCGCCTTTGATCAGCAGGCGATCGCTCTGGGAAGTCAAAATAAAAAGACATTTCAGGTGGTTCCCCTAAAGCGGGAACACACTGGCGACGTCCATCTGGAAAAACTGGAATAAGAATATGGCAGCTAGACACCATGCAGTTTAATAAAACGAGAACAGTCCGGGATTTTATGGAACCCCGTAGAAACAATCTTAGGGAAAGAGAGTTTATTTGACACAATAGGATATCAGATTAGCTGCAGTGCTAAATGACTTTCTAACACTACACAACACAAATTCCACTAAATTCCAATTCTCAGCCCATCCCCCACACCAGCCCATTCCAGACCAGATCCCACCCCCTAAAAGAAATCCCCCGGGGGAGGGAGGGCGGACACACTCCACCTGGCCCTCTTGTGTGACTCGGCGATATCTGATGATGCTGAGCTGTGCTTTCAGCCCTGTTGTGTTCACGGCAGTACGTGCGCTTTCTGCAGAGCTTTGTTCAGACCTCTAAGGTCATTTCTGATAAGGAAAGGCTCCCCTCCCTTGTGGTTTATAGCGGCACATGATTTTCTAGCTGAAGCATGTTATTTAGGCTCCTGTGTGACTTTGCTGTCGTTGCTGAGTGCACGTGCACACACACACACACACACACTTCTGTGCAGTGACATGCTGGCCTCACTAACACACTAGGAGGTGTGTGTGTGTGTGTGTGTGTGTGTGTGTGTGTGTGTGTGTGTGTGTGTGTGCAAGCTAAGCGTGGCACAGGACGAAACTGTACTGTTCTTGAGGTAG
>JAODLI010054811.1:0-15946 GCA_027575585.1 Percopsis omiscomaycus | reverse complement strand
GTCTCTTGGTTTTGAACTTTTCCATTTCCTTTTATATCAGAAAGGAAGTAGGTAGGCTAATGCACATAAATGCGTTTTATAGGGAATTGAAACTAACTAACTAATAAAATACCTAACTAACCTCTTTTGCTTTTTATTTCAGAATATAAGTGTGCATGTACATGATAATATCCTTCAATTTAGAGGTATGGTATGTCCATGACATTTTAGCCTATAGGTAGATTTAGCCCAGAAGAAAAAAAACTCACATTTATATAACAACTTGGCTATTTTATATTAACTATTTTATTATTTTTAAGCTCAGGGACATGGTGCTAAAGGGGGAAATTATTACAAGTTCAGCTTGGCTTTCCTCTTGCCAGTGAAGCCAGAGGTACTGTATGTGTCTTTATTATAGTTTGTTTTTGGCTTGCAAATGTGCTGCTCTTGGTCACACACTGGTCTTAAAATGTCATCTGTTTGCATAGGTAAGCCATAAATTCACCCAGAGGCAGGTAAATATTACAGTGAAAAAGGAGAAGCGTGGGTGGTGGGACAGACTGACAACACAGGAGTGCCAGCCTGTTTTCCTAGCACCTGACTTTGACCGCTGGTTGGATGAATCAGATGCTGAGATGGAACTACGTGAAAAGGTGAGAGTGGAGATAGATTTTGACTTCATTTCTTACTTTTTCTTTTTTTAGTACACTTGTGGGTGCACACTTTATTAATCTCCCACACAGGGAAATAATTTTTTTGTTCTTGAAAATACACACTTTTACCACTCCTGGAGAAGAGTTTTTTTTTTTTTTTTTTTTTTTTACAGGCAATAGCACTTTGTATCCAATGCCTACTGGTCAGGACAAATCTTCACTAATCACTCTAGGCCAAAATATGCATGAACTAAGCATAGTTCTACATTGTACAACTATAACCAGGTGATAAGACAAAATAGTGCTTTTTTCTTTTGAAAGGAGGAGAAGAAAAACAAGCTGAAGGCTTCAAGGAAGCAAAAGGGTTGTGAGTAAAACAATATAAAATAAAATATTAAATGTGTGTATATTACATAAAAATTGTCACACTAATATTTACAGGGAACTACTAACTGGCTCTTTTTAGCAGTTTATCTATACTGGTGTGCAATCGTATTATTATTGTAGCAGTTTGACCCGTATATTAATATAAATATGTCTCAGCATTTGATAATAACTACTAGTTTTCATATTTAATAATTATTTGGAGCTCAGGGAACTGTGATTGATCATAATCATAATTTGATAAAATAGAATTTGATCAATTCAATTAATCAGTCAATAAATCTGAATTATTGTGAGACTTGACCAGAGGAGTGAATGTGCATTGAATATAGACACAAAAGAAGATAATCATTAATTTACAAACAACTAAATGACATGACGTCCGATATAGTGTGAAACATCTGGTGGTCTGACATGTCAACTGAATGGTAACTAATTGTAATTAGTAATACAACTAATTACAATTAGTACAAAATCAACCCAGAAATACAGTTATGTGGATGACCAACATTAATTAGCAGCTGACCTGGCATTGAGAGAGAGAGAGAGAGAGAGGGATAGATACTGTATGTGATTGTAACATATTTCATTAAACTCTGTAGACCACCATTTTAAGATTACCAAACATGAAAAGGGACACATGTAAAAAATATAAAGCATTATTTGTTGAAACTATACTTTCTAATGACAGTCCATGGTATTATACCTATTGTATAACATTGTTCACTTGGTTAGTGTCCACATGTAAACTGAAACTTCTTTTAAATGAGTCCAAACATTTTATGTTAGGATAGCCTGTATCTTTTAATAATAATTTCTAACAGTCTCCGGGCCATGTCAGATGGAGCCATTGCGTCTGTTCGCATGGAAGTGTCACTTGAATTCCAGCTGTGTCAAGGTGTTGTTAGCTGTCTGCTTATCAAACCGTCTGTTCGAAGTACAGTAGAACCCATGCAGATGTGAGAAGGCATCAAAGTGTCTTTGTTGGTGTCTGGGGCCATGCCACTACATTATAAATATTATTTTTTCATATCCTTTTAGGGTTGACCAGAATTAAATCAGGTTTTTTGTTCATATACAACCTGGTGCAATTCCTTGGCTTCTCCTGGATTTTTGTTAACATGACTGTGCGACTTTTTATCTTTGGCCTGGGTGAGGACTCTACTGTTGTATTGTATTTAGTATCATTCCATTTTTTTGTGTTTGTTTTGTACGCCAGAGCTTACAGACCTATAACATACAAAATGCCTTTCATTTCAGATTCTCTCTATGACACATTTCACACTATATCGGACGTCATGTTCTTCTGCCAGATACTGGCAGCTGTAGAGGTCCTCAATGCTGCCTTTGGTGTAGTCAAAACAGGTGTTGTTCCAACACTTATAAAGGTGCGACATGTTTACAGTATATACCACAGTTCAAATATTGTTAATGATCTGTAGTGCACACCTTCTAACCTCGCATTGCTGCTATGCTAACAAATATCAACATATCTGGATAGAATTGATGTTCTGTTATCCACAGGTGGTTGGGAGAAATTTGATCCTCTTCATAATCTTTGGTAGTTTGGAGGAAATGCACAACAAGCCAGTTGTGTTCTTTGTCTTCTATCTGTGGAGTGCAATTGAGATTTTTAGGTATGTCTACATCAGTATGCTGATGTACAAGAGTGACACTGAATTATGTTTTTGCGCACAAGGCACAGCCCATGTTATTTGGGATGCATTTTTAATGAGGCTGAGGGCAGATTCCTGTAATATTCAGAAAACTGTTGCTAGTTGGTGGTCTTATTGTTTCACTAGGTATCCATTCTACATGCTGGGATGTTGTGATACAGAATGGGAAGTTCTCACTTGGCTGAGGTACACAGTATGGGTACCGCTATATCCACTAGGTGTTTTAGCTGAAGGTGAGTTTACATTTATCTCTTATTGTAAGACATTCTCTGATTACTAAACTTAAATTCATTTTCTTTGTCCCTAAAAATCCCATACAGCTGTTGCTGTGATCCAGTCCATTCCTGTCTTTGATAAGACAAAACTCTTCAGCATTCCACTGCCTAAAGCCATTGGCACATCGATCAGATTCTCCTTTGTCCTGCAGGTCTATCTTGTTCTCATGTTTTTAGGTAAGTTCTACACTTTTTCTAAGCACATCACTTCTTTAACAGATGTTCTTTTCTAAATGAAATTATGCTTGCAGGACTATATACCAACTTCCGCCATCTTTACAAGCAAAGGAAGAAGCGTTACAATGCCAAGCAGAGGAAATTTAAGTGAGATAAACATAACTGACTAAAGCTTTGACTGTTGGGACTGAATAAAATCAAACAATCCTTATCTACCATGCTATTAAAAGTTCTAAGTCTGTTTCACATCCCCTTTGCAACATTTATAATGAGGTACTTTTTTGTCAGGAACAATGCAAGATTATTGTATAATTCGGTACATACACTGTAAATTTGCTTTAGTTGCTTTGTTTATAATCCAATATGAATGTATATGTGTTGTTAGCCTCATTGGATTTTTATACTGTAGCTGAAGTTACAATTTAATAATTTGCTGAATACATTATTAAAACCCCCAAAACTGAAACTATTACAAATTTGTGTAACAACATAATCCAAAAATGTTTCCTAATTCTTATAGACCCATATATGTCAGGAAAAGCTGCCAAATTAAAAGGGGATAATAAACAGCAATAAATAAAATAAACCAATAAAATTGAGCATGTAGTACCTATAGAATTATTCATGTTTAAAACGGGTTCAAACTTAACGTTCCTATTTAATATAGTTAGTTTAGAGTCGGTATTAGTGATGTGCTAATTGAGGAATTGTTTTTATTAATTCTTGCTTAAAGTTTTTGTATTTTCTTATCTGTATTTATATTAATTCATTTTAATTTATTTCAAAAATTGTATGTCTATCTCTGGTATTTCTATTGTTTTACATTCAGGGAGACTTGTAATAGACTTGTAATCTACAATGCTGTTGTCATCTTTCTTTTTTGTCATTATTTTAACACGTTTGTTTTTTTACTGTGACATTTACTGTGTCTTGTAATCAGGGCATGCTTACAACATTTGCTTTCCTTAAATAAATAAATTCAGACTCAGCTAGCATACCATCGGTTCTTGTGCTGAATACATGAAGCCAAATGATCAGAACACTCCTTCTGGTTCTTCGGGATATCCTCCACTTTGAAGTGAAATCCTTCATTTGTTATTAAGCTCTGCCAGAGGGATGTGCTCTGAGAGTCTTACATTTTATATTATTGGCACAGTACTATAGCAGCCATTTCAGTATTAAAAATAACGTATTGGTTATGTTAAGTATTATGTTAAGTGTGCACAGCTTAGTAGAAGTAGTATTAATGCATTTTTTTCAAATTAAACTTTGCATTAGAGCTCAATCACCACCAGTTGTACACTGAATAAAATAAGTAAAATTCATAAGCAGTGTTAATCATAAAAAAAATGACTTTATTTAGGAATAAATATGTACATACACACCAACAACACACATGGGCTCAGCATCATTACCTATTTTTTTCTTGTGCCTATAGGCATCAACAGTGAGTTCTTAGAATAATCAGTTTGCGATCCAACTGTAACATATTGTAGTACGCAAATATTAGTATGCAAAAGATATCGGTATACATCTCAGCACAAGAACAAGGTTTCTATTCGGGGGCTAAGAACAGTCGCTCACGCTGGAATTGTGACAATCCACCAAGTATGCAAGACTTATGCATTAGACATCCTATTAATACGTACTACTAACATGTAGTCAACTTGAAAAGGCAGTGTGCATGGGAGAAATGTTGTGATCAAAAACAGCATACTGGGAGTCCCCAGTGCTAGCCATCTTCAGCTGCTGGGCAGCATGGGATAGCTGGAAGGCAGCGTCTGGGTGGGCAGAGTCCGGTAGCAAGGTGCACTCTCTCTCCAACAGGTCAGCCACACCCTTCAGGAGCTCCCAGAAACCGAAAGCTAAGGCAGCCTTCCGCAGGCGGTTCAGCTCCTGATAGATTCAAATAGAAACACTCTGAGAAATTAATGAAAAGCCGAAAAGCTAGTAGTAGTAAACCATGGCGTGTTACATTTTTACAGATATTTACCTTATAGAAGGTTTGAGTTTTTTCTGGCAGTTTCCTTGCATTCCTCAGGATCTTTTGTACATCAGTCTGTGGGTTGATAATTAGCAATAATACTTGATTTGTTCTACTCACTAAAGAAATATAAATAAACAAGTTATACGGTTGCATTAATGAGGACAACACTTCAAGGCAATTGCCTCGTAAAATTCTACTGAAAACTGTTCTATAATCAAATCTAACAATAAAGATGACACTACAATGACTTACACCTAGTCAGAGTATGTTACATCTGGGTGTGCTTTTGGAAGGTACTGTACCTGGAGCCCACTGGCTTTTATCCACACAGTGACATTCTGGGCATAGCTTCGCTTAATCTGAGGCTGCACAGGAAATGGGCTTTTACTGTCATCCTCGCCGTAGGGATTTTCAGGAGCCTCTGAAATAAAGTTTATGTTTGGGGAAAATTTGATGTTGTCACGCTACAAATGACAAACCAATCAAGAATAGGCATTTACCTTTGTCCAAGTCAAAGAAAACTGGGTGGTTGGACAGTATCATTGTTTTATTAACAAAAAGCAGGTGGAACAGTGGCAACAGTGAGCACAGCCTAGCACTAGTACTTAAGCTACTGGGGAGAATATTGCTCCCCAGTAGCCTGTTGGGCCTTTTCAGTGAAAGTGGGAAGCTACCTGAGATTGGTCCCAGCTGTGAGACCTTGCCCAGCCAAGGTAGAGGCTCTGGACCAGGTTCAAACAGAGACATCATTAGATTGGACTTCTTTTTGCTGTCTGCTTGGGAGTACAGCATTCCATACCAATCTGGCCTGAGGATGGAAGAGTAGGTCAGTGCTTCATTAAAGCATCGGCTCCTCAAAGGTATTACCTTCAACATGCATTAAATACCACTGGCTGTACAGTATCTCACCCTAGTTGCACTAGTGCCACCATGCCCTCCACCTTCAAGCTGCCATGTAAAAGGACGCAAAAATTTGGACTTTTTCCCGCCATTTGACTGGCTGATACCTCCTCCTCAAGCTCATCTGTGGCTCCTGTACCAACTTCATCCACTTCTGAGACAAGGAACAGATCAAGCACATCAATGTCACGTCACAAATGCATTGTGCCAATTGACATCTGAAACAGAGACAATCCCAGGGAACGTGTGCATTCTGTTGCCCAGAGTGGAGACTAGATCCCATTTACTGTCATTGCCCGGATAGTAGCACCTAGGACTACAACATATTGGAGCAATTAACCTGATCCTAAAAGTGCAAACAAAAACAAGCTGTAACTAATAGTGTCACACTGTAATGATACCAGATACCTTTACCCCATCACATTACAATTGTGAAAATGGTAAAAAACCAACCTTTGTTTACTGCAATGGGCAGTACCAAGTGTCTGGATGTCACAGGGGGGCTGGAAATGTCACCTATCTCAATGAAACCCACAATCTCCAAATCTGCAATTGTAGAATAGCAACATTTAGCTTGCGTACGATTTTAATCTGTTCACACGGCAGGAAGTGTGCTGTGGTTGGCCGGGTACCGGTGCTGACTGCTCTCGGCATTGGCTCCACCTCCTCGTCCACCACTACTGGCTCTGGCCGAGGGAAAACCTGGACGTCTGCAGACAGGTTCCCGCAGTGCAGAACAGCATGGAAGGGAGAGTATGCCTGGTCAATCAGCCTCCTGGGTAGCAAAAGGAAATATGGAGCTATTGTCATCACTACCTGAATGACTTGCTCTAGTTTTACATTGTTTTTGCAACTGCAGAATTCACTGTATATCTGAAATATGGAGTTATTTAGCCTTTGAAGCTACTGGGGTTCCCCCATGTGATTCTGTACACCCCATCTTAGCATCACCTTAAATATATGCTTCTATTGGCCTTACTTAAGAGAGGAATGTCATGTATTGGAAAATTTCATTTTTAACTATATACTACCTTTATATTCTGTGGTTTACAATTCTATCTGTTTAGACAGTTGTTTCTTTGTTAAGAACACACACACCCATTTGGCATGTGTGTGTAAGGGCCCCTGTTATGTTAATGGGATCGGGGGTTCAGGCTCTCTTTGACCCCCCTCACCTCACCTCACCCTTTGTTATTTAGACAACCTCTTCAACTCCTAACTCCTATCTCCTGCAGATAGGGGGGTTTTATGAAGATGTCCCAGGAGAATATAAGGCTGTTTGTGTTTAATCTGTTAACCCTACCCCCTAACCTTTGACCTGATCATGTGTATAAAAGGCTTGGTCCCACCTTCCCTGGTGGGGCATTTTCACGGACAGAGAAGCTATACAGAAACTCTTTGTGTGAACTGTCTCCATTTAATTGCAATTAAATTAATCTACAAAGACCATATATTTCCTCTGTTCCAGTGTGGTATATTACTACATTTTCCATAACAGTCACATGTTTCAATAGGACATGTCCATGACTAATTTTATGTTATTTGCTTCAGGGCACTTAAGCCGAGACAACACACTTAATTTTCCAATAGAAAAAACACATTCGAAAATGAAACACATACCCAAACATGGCCTGTACACTCTTGAGACACAGAGGTCCCTCCATAGTGAAGATCTGCCCATCCCCTCCATTTAAATGCAGTAGTTCCTCCAAGTTGTCCATGGTGTCTGTCATTTGTAACTGGAATGACAATACAGCATGACTTGGGATCAAAATGGGTTTAGAATAGGAATTACAAGACAATGTTTTAAAGTAAAAGATAATTGTTAACACAGACATGCATGCCAATACAAAGCCTGCCAATACACCAATAGTCGGTACAGTAATAAATGCAAAACAGAGGAGTGCTATAGTATTATAATTAACAAGCAATATCAAAACAAGTCTTTCATTTATGAATAACTATATAACTGTCTTTACATTCATGCTGAACTAGTTCACGATTCAGCATGTCATTGTTCTTCTGATTGCCTCCATGTGTAAAACATTATTACAGCTAGCATAAAAATAAATTAAAAAAATATATACTAAATTAAAAGAAACCCTAACCAGAGACGTGTCTGCTCTGCCTTTGTTTAAAAATAACATTTGAAAGTGATGGTAATTTTAAAAAACCTGGATGATTCATCACCTCCTCGGCATTGGCAACACACATGATAAACATCTTGGCTGGAAAGGGAAAAGGGAGCGGGAACTTCTTGTCATCCGCTCGTTGCTTCAGTGTTTGGAGAGAATGGCGGAGGGAACCCTTTCCAATACCAAGAGAGCCGTCTGTCACAAGCACCACCTACAGGGAAAACAGTGGAGGTACATAAATACAAGCCATCAAGCAACATCATCTCAAGTCATAAGTATTTGGCCACACACCAAACTTAGTCAGTCACCATTAATGTTAGAAATTTGATGAGTTTTATTTTTGCAAGGGTAAAGATTGCAAGGTTACACCTGACATGGGCAGGAACTGCCCCACTCCTGCTGTACTATGTTGCTGACGCCATTAAGAGCTGATTCAACACAGGTTTTGTCATAGTCCTCCAGGTTGCTTAGAGCCTCCTGCACAGGGATGTAAAATATCCAACAAATACATTAGGTAGCCTATAAAAAGAATCCAAAATTCAAACAAGACAAATCTATACATGCAAGAGACATGCACAGTCATTGTAAACAATGGGAATTATGTTACCCAATAGATACCAAATACCTGTAAAGCATTGTAATCCCTGGTGAAAGGTACCAGCAACTCCCAAAGCGATGAGAAGGCCACCAGTGATGTGAACTCTAGGCGGTAATTTGCAGCCATGTGTTCAAACAACATAGTTAGTCCATGGACAGCCAAGTTTTTCCTTTGGAACTCTTCACTGCCCTCCAATGACACCGGTCGTGTCATGGACAGTGACACGTCCATTAAAACCACAGTTGGCATGGCTCACTCTTTCAGTTGTTATCCTGAACTGGACAAAGGAACTTCTGATGTATTTCCTACTATAAGGAAAACATGTAAAGCAATTATTGTAGAACAAATGTCTCCACAGTGTATTTGATATAACGAATTCTTATATAAAATATGAAATTAATGAAAAGAAAGACCGGTAAACACCCTGCAGTGCACCGTAACAGTGTCTTTTCGGAACTAAATTAAGAAATAAACGTTACAAATGGCACATCTAGCTAACGTTGGACAGCCAGCCAGGCTAATTTGAGATAGCATGTTGTAGCATGTTAGTTAGAAACGAAAGATTCAGGATTGGAGAAATCTTTACTATAGCAATCAATGCAAGCACAATTAAAATCGAAATAAAACTTTGCTTTACATGTAAATGAAGAACAAAAACATACACTGCTATCGATGCTTCATTTAGGATTTGTTGTACGCAACTGATTTCGTCCGGGCGGGGACTGTTGAATGGTTTATGGTTCCTTCCTAGCTGAATGTAACGTTTCCTGAAACGTCTGGTAGTAATAAATGTGACTGTTAAATAATTGTTCCAATTTACCGAGTGTTCATTGACCTTTCATTTGCATCTTCATGAATTGTGTTTTGGTCTCAGCCTTATAATAATAATAATCTAATAATACATTTTTACATTTTTAAATTACTTGGTTAAGCACAAGATAAAGTGAGAGTGAGACAATGCACATAAGCCTCTTAGAAGACTTCAGGCATTAGGTATTATGCTGATCCATTGTGAAGACTTGTCTTGTGGTGTGTCCTACATAACTCTCTGGCAACAGTTGGGGTTGTCACTGCCAATGTACTCACCTGTCCATATTCTGTCATTGGAGATTTCTGCATCTTTGGCATTTAAAACACCCATTAAAAGGTAAGAACCCCAAATACAAAAGCTTTTTAGTTTACTTTTAGTATATTTGCTCTTCTCTATCTGTTGATTTAGCTATATTATCTGTTTCTTGTGTTTTGTTCCCTAGGGTTCCATTAATTTATTACATGTACCATACCATTGTTTCAATAACTTAAAATGCAGTCAAATATCTATTAGTAAATGCAGTCAAATATCAAGTAAGGATATGACATGAATCACAACACTGGAGTCTTGAGTACCATCTCTTGGGGGAGGAAGTGGACTTTACCAGTGCTGGTTTATGAAACCTAATCTTACATAGTCAACACTGCTATTACTTTGGAGGAAAATGTATTGTATACGAAGGAAGCGACTGCAGCTCAGTCGGGTTCTGTTTCTTCTGTCCGGGGTCTTCCTTTGTACCCTCTACCAGCTAAGCATCAGTGCCAGGCTGTCCGAGCCTTGGCCGATGCCCCAGATTGGAGAGGAACCTGGAGAGGGTTCAACAGGAGAGGTTGAAGAGACTCCAGTGGAAACCAAGGGCCTGGAGGAGCCCGTCACTGCAGCGCATGATTTAGAGCCTGCAGATCAGACAACACTGGAGGTTCATGCGACACATCACACGGAAACCACTTTGGGTTTTACATCGCCCGCCACTGAAGCCCCTCTTTTTCCTAAAACAAACCGGACCATTGTGCACTGTATTTACGTGGATCCCAAGCTCCCAAAGGGGAGACCTTCACCAGCGCCGCCCACCCCCCCTCCAGTACACACCACCACTCCTGCCTCTGCTGGTGAAGCCCCTCATATGAAGGGTGAATACCCCCAGGATATATTTTCACTGGAAGACCGCAGAAGCGGCTGGGTGGTCCTTCATATCTTTGGGATGATGTATATGTTTGTCTCCCTCGCAATTGTGTGCGATGAGTTCTTCGTTCCGGCCCTGACGGTGATCACGGACAAGTTAGCCATCTCAGATGATGTGGCGGGGGCCACCTTTATGGCTGCCGGAGGCTCCGCCCCCGAGCTCTTCACCTCCCTGATAGGGGTGTTCATTGCACACAGCAATGTGGGCATTGGCACCATCGTCGGCTCTGCAGTGTTCAACATTTTGTTTGTGATTGGGATGTGCGCTTTGTTTTCTCGGGAGATTCTTCATTTGAGCTGGTGGCCCCTCTTTAGAGATGTGTCCTTCTACATCTTGGACCTCATCATGCTCATCATTTTCTTTTTGGACAATGTCATAATGTGGTGGGAGAGCCTGATGCTGGTGTGTGGTTACGCTCTCTATGTGTATTTTATGAAGTACAACATGGAAATAGAGCAGGCTTTCAAGGCCCAGCTCACGATGTACAAGAACTTGATCAGAATCATCACCGTGGAGGAGCCTGAAAAGGTATGTGTCACTCTCAGGTCAGCTATGTGTCGCTATCAAGTTAGCATCAAAGACCAAAGGGATTCCGACATCTCTACAGCACATACTGCACAAATCTCTATAGTGCAAAGTAAGTGGAAAGTTTCTCAACACTAGTAGTGATACTACTGTACAGTACAGTGTATATACTATATATATATATAGATAGATAGATAGATAGATAGATAGATAGATCTGGGGGAAAAAATCAGTTCAGGGTATTGAAATGTTATTCAATGATGAAGTCTGTTCAAAGGTTCAGTAAATTTTTTATAAATACGTTTTGATATCATAAACAATATACTATAATACATAGGCCTACTACTATAATGCATAGGCCAACTGTATATGAATGAAATAGACAATGGTCTTAAATCTGGGTCTCTATTACTGAATGATTGACATGTTAAAACTGTTCCACACAGGAGAATGGGGAAGGTGATGCTGATGCTCCTCCTGCTCCAGAAGATAATAATCGGTTGAAGGTAAAGGGCAAACAAACCAACCGGCAGACAAATGAAAATGACGTAATTAAGGGATAAAGTCTAGACTCACTGCTTAATCCCATCTCTCTCTCTCTCTCTCTCTCTCTCTCTCTCTCTCTCTCTCTCACTCTCTCTCTGACCCCTATCTCTCTGTCCCCTGTCTCTCTGTCCCCTGTCTCTCTGTCCCTCTGCTCCCAGATAAAACCATGCCTGCAGCGAGGTGGAAGTTCAGCCTCTTTACACAACAGTACAATGAGAAGCACCGTCTTCCATCTTATGATTCACACGTTAGACCCCCTGGGTGAAGGTATGTACTGAACCTTCTACGGCTACAGTGCCCCTAAAGCAGCATGGGATAACACATGTTTATGTCCCAGTGAACCCAACAGCATGAGACCTTTGGATATGCTGATAGCACTGTACTGGCTACTACAGTGTAGTGTATAGTATACTGTACTGGGTAAAGTGTACTATGCTAGGAATTATATAGTGCACTGTAAAGTTTTCTGTACTGGCTAGTACAGTGTAGTGTAAAGTTTTCTCTACTGGCTAATAGAGTGTAGTGTAGTGTATTGTGCTGGGTAATACAGTGCACTGTAATGTTTACTATAAATTAACAGATATTATCTTTAAAAAGATATAGAGTGCAGTTATGTCACATGAGGTTAGGGTTAGGGCCTTATAGCCTGCCCCAGGCAGGCTATAGGGTCCCTAACCCGCTAAACACATTTGTGTATTATCCTAACTAACGTACACATGGTTTCATGTCTCAAAAGTGTTTTAGGTAATCCGTATAGCACCTGCCTGGCACAAGGTGTTTCAAGGTCAAGTTTACGTTGTATTATATTTACAATTTACAATTTACAATTTACAATTTACAATTTTATTATTATTATATTGACATAGCGTCAGCTGAATAGAGCCTAGAAAAGCTGGATCGCAAGCAGCAGCCCCTGATGGTTGACCTCCACAGATACCTTTATCTTAATCAACCAATCATTGATTCAAGCCCAAGAGACCACCGTTATAACCACCTTTTACAGAAAGGGATCGATTGTTGCAAGGAATAGCTAATGGTGCACAATGAGCTATAGTGTGATACTGATGATACTGGTATCAATATACAGTACAGTGACTTTGTCTTGCCATTGCATACATTCTATATTTAGAAATCCTGTAAGTAATACTTGTTTGATGTAAGAGTAAACTAGAATCCTTGTTATATTGGTTAAAGGTACACTCAGTATACTCAGAAACCAGTGTTAAAACAACATTGTTGTAATTTGAAACTCATGCCATGTTAATGGTCCTAGCAAAATCCCTGTTCTCAGCGTATTGTAACAACGAGAGTCATTTAGTCTTATGGAATCGTTTATACAGTCATCTAGAAGTTAGCATAGAGTCATCTGACATGCCCCCCCTAAATTGTTTGTTCTCAGTCCACAAAAGTGGATATTTACAATGAACAAGCTACAACCGCAAGCATGATATGAGATTAAAGGCAGTTGTATTTTGTTGTTAGCATGAAAAAGTATCAGTATTGTATTATTTCATAAACAATATAAGATTCAAAATCTAAAATTGTTTTTTGGGTTCTGGGGGTGCTATAAATTAATTGCAGAGTGTAATATTAGAAACACTCTCAGAAGCTTGTTACTGGTGAAGCTGTGTTGTGCCAAATAATCATCATATTGCTCTTATGTGCTGCTGCTTTTGATTTTGTGATCGAAATTACCTGCTCCACTGTGAATGTTGCCTATTAATCAAGAAATCAAATGCAAGATTTTTTATTTGATTTTATTTTGTTTTTGCTTGTATGTAGGAAAGTTCAACGATAAGGCAGAGATTCTGAAGAAAGTGGCACGAGGGAAGGAAAAGGGCAAAGTTCAATCCCAAACTGAAGGTATAATAAAGGACAATGCAGTGTTTTCAAAGCATCCACAACCATGTGACTATCCACTGAAAATGAATATGGATGGGATTCTCCTCTGTTCAATATTACATAAAGAGTTGACGGCATTCTGAACAGCTTTTTTGAGTGAAAACAATGCAAAACTACTAATTCAATGAACTCAATGAATTTAATTCAGTGAATTAAATGAATTCAAGTCATATGATTTCATGAGGCAAGGCACTCTAACATTCTGTAGAGTTGAGAGATAGCTGTGTAGTTCTGTCTCAACCATGGCTCTAATCATTTCAAAACACAATTGCCCTCATCCAGGACAATGGGAGAGACTGTTTTTGTCCTGCAGATGGCGCGCCTGCTGTAGGCATATGGAGACTGTGCTCACTAGCATCTCCATAATAGGAGGGTCTCTCTGACACAAGTGAAGAACACAACAATCAATATAATGGATAGTGGGAAACACTATCACTAAACACGCCCCTGCTTCTCTTTCTTTGCTCTCCAAATTAAATACTGAGTATTGCTTGATCATGGATGGTTAGATGGACATTTTGAGCATTACTTTAATACATGTACTATCTTGTACTTTGACTTTGATCTCAACAGGAAAGAACTATTTATGGTGTTGAAAAGACAAACATTCACCACTTTCAGATAAACAAAATCCCTGGACCATTTGGCCAGTCTATTGTAACAAAATAAAATGTGAATTTAACAAATTACGGTGAGACTTGCAGTGAGTAAGTACAGGTACTGTATTAAGGAGCCTTCTGCTACACATGTAATTGTAAGTCGCTTTGGATAGAAGCGTCTGCTAAATGACCTAATTGTAATTGTAATGTGATTTCAGGTGATTCTTGTGTGAAGTTTATTTGTCTGTTTTTAAGGAGAATTGAAGGATTAAATGTCTTATTGATAAAATAAGATTTTCTGATGGTTTTTGCCAGGTGACGGAGGGAAAACTGAGCAGGCAAAAGAGTCAGAAGGCATCACTAAGGAAACAGAACAGCAGGAACAGCCAGAGGACAAGAAGGTACTAGAAAAGAGTGTGCTGGTGGTTTACAAAAAGCAAAGTGTATCTACAGTATGATACCAGTATGATACCTTATATACTGTAAGAGTCTATGTACTAAAACTAAATTGCATTTCAGCAATTAACCAGATCCTCCTATTATATATATATATATATATATATGTATATATATATATATATACTGTATATATATATATATGTATATATGTATATATATTATTCGTATCTTTTTATCTCTGCTTGCTTGGTGCTCTCTTTCCATCCCGTCTCATAGGAGGACGTCCCAGCAGGGGAGGAGGGGTCTGGGAGCTCAGAGGACTCTGACAGTGAGGAAGACAGCGAAGAAGAAGATAGCGACGAAGACGATGATGAGGATGACGACGAGGAAGACGAACGCGAAGTAGACAACGAAGAGCCTCTGTCTTTAGAGTGGCCCGCAACGCGCCGCAAACAAGTCACCTACATCTTCCTCCTGCCCATAGTCTTCCCTCTGTGGCTCACGGTTCCCGACGTCCGCAGCCCTGTAAGTCTGGGCCGCAGCTTTCGCCGATGTCCAGATAGTCCCTGTGTTTACATGCACATTTCTCTCCCATTCCGGTTGCACAGGCAGTCCAGCTCCTTCATACGTGCCCCACGAAGGTTTGCTGGGTCTCCCAGCAAACCCAATTTTCTGAGCAGTGTGTACTGTATATATATATATATATAGCCTAAATATATAGAGCAGGAAAGAGACGTTCTTTTGTTCATCGCTGTCCTTCATGCTACCTGTTTCTACAGACGTACAAGAGGTTCTTTGTGGTGACCTTCGTGGGCTCTATCCTGTGGATCGCTGTGTTCTCCTACCTGATGGTGTGGTGGGCTCACCAGGTGTGACTCAGAGGGCATGGGAGCGCGGCTGTCACAACCTACTGTACAAATCAAGATATTGAATGTTGTTGCCCAATTATTGTGACACACATTCGAAGTGTGTGTGTGTGTGGGGGGGGGATGTTTTATGGGGGGCTCGCCAATATTTATATTCCATATCTATTTTATAAAACAATTATATGTATTTAATTATATCATTATTATTCATATAATGTAATATTAAATATAGTTATTATTATGTATTTATGTATGTATTAAATATGATATCTTATGTATGTCACGGCTGGTGTGTGGTAGATGTGAGAGTAGGCGCGAGCCAGAGGAACATGCACAGGCGGAATAGCGGGT
>JAODLI010054800.1:0-15946 GCA_027575585.1 Percopsis omiscomaycus | reverse complement strand
GGTCGGCATACAAACAGTGATACAAGAGCACATACGGATGCACACACACACACACACACACACACCTCCATTATAATTTCCCACCCAGGCAGTTCCACTGACCTATGACCTATGACCCCTTCCTCCTCGTAGCTGCTTAGACCCCTCAACACTCTGGACGACCTGTGCCGGCTGATGCAGTCGTATGTCAACGTGCGCCCTGGGGCCCAGGGCCACCCGTCCGGGGTCAGCGTGCTGTCGGTGTCGTCTGAGCTGTGCAACCGCCTGGGTGCCTGCCACGTCGCCATGTGTGCCACCGGCATGCAGAGGTCAGCCCAGCGCCACACGCCACACAACAGGAACCGACAAAGGGATTGTCACTTGAATTGTCGGCTCAGACAAAGTCTTACACCTTAAAGCGATATTGAACTCTCGCTAAACCCTCACCTCTGTAGCTTTGGGATCCGTATTTTTAGCCGCCACTGAAGCATAGTTCTAATGTGTCTACAAAGCCGGCCGCCCTCTCTACTGGTAGTATGTGATCTCAGGTTACAAATTGTTGTAGTGTTTTAGGATGTATTTCTGTTTTGTTTTAAACCTTGTGCGTACATTTAAATGCTGCACCAACAAACTGGACTAACTTGAGAACATGTACTTCCTGTGGTGACTGATAGTTTTGTAGACATATCACGAGTATGTTTGAGAAACAATGGAAGTGAATGGCAGGGGAATACAACTGTACAACCGATCTAGCACTAACGCAAACAAGGGCTTAATTCATGGCAAATGTCTGCTGGAGGACTTAATATTGAGGTAAAGAAGCTACATAGTCGAAGGTTTGACAAAAGTTTAGTATTGCTTAGAAGTAGAACAGGATAACCCTGAGCTGCAAGTGCACTTGTGTGCATGCGTTTGACTACACTCAATAAAATGCATTACTTCCCCTGTAGCAGTATAATTCCTGCCACTGTATCATCTAGCACACACTAATCCAAGGGGTCTCAGGCTATGCGGTTTAAAAGTGAATTACCTTTGCCCTTATTTAGTTACCCTACGCAGCTTTCACCTCGTCTGTTTGATTACGTTCTCAAGGTGGCTGGCAGTACACGTAACATGGAGTACATACAGTATTGTATATGTGTTTTTCAGATGTACCCTCACTGTGACACTGGAGCAAGCTATGATTCTGGCCAGGAACCATGGCCTCATGCCACGCTGCTTCATGCAGACCATGGATATTATGCGCAAACAGGTACACATTAGAACACGCCAGTTATTAGCCGTGGTACTCTCATTCGGGAGTATGGATCAATACTTATACTTAATACTTTTTTTTTCTTTTCTTCTGCTAACAGGGGACAAGAGTGGAGCTCTCTGCTAAGAATCTCAAGCTGATGGACCAGATGCCCCCCTTTGCCCCAAGGTAGCGTATAACAACTGTACTGTATTTCTACAGTACACAATTCTTGGCCTAGACATGTAATAATGTCAGCTTTTGCCCTTTTTAACAGGCTCTTCAAACTGTGTTTGCCGCCCTCGGACGGGGATTTCTAAGAGCAGCGTCAGCTGGCTTTTATGCTAGTTTCATTTTCCTTTTAAAGTCATTAATGAAGAACGGACGTGAATGTTTCAAAGGAAGAGGATTTTCCCTCTTTCCCTCCAAAAGATATTGACAATGGCAGGAGCCTTATATCCCCCCGACACCCCCGGAAACACTCCAGAACATTCCAACACGCAACGTAAAGGTAAACGTCTCAGCCGCATTGGGCTAAACATGAACAGTCTGACATGCGGAAGTGTTACTGACATCGAGGACTTGACCTGGCATCTCAAGGACGTGGCTAACAAAAATATTGATGTTCTTTCCGAGGACATATGGCATCTTTAAAGACGATAACACAATAATTATGCAGAGCTAGTATTAACTGAATTAACCAACCTACCTGTAGCTCTCATCCTAATGCAAATATTCTCAATTTTGCCTTGGACTGCAATTCCAGACAACTGTCTCTTTCTAAGTTGGGGGACTGGTGTTCAACCAGGGCTCGTGTTTTAGAACATCTGTCTATGTGGGATATCGCCAATAGCAGGAGAAGCAGCATACTAGGTTGTGAGGTAAAAGTAGGAAATTAAGGAATGGTTGAAAAGACAAATGGTAAGGGAACGCTCATGCCTTGGCCCCGTTGCATGTGGTAAATGTGCAATTACTGTAGGTTTAGTGTGAGTACTGTATAACTGCACTATATGAAGGATAGCTATTTATTGTATTGGGAAGAGCATTTAAATTCCCCACTTTTTATCAGGTATTCAAGCATTCCAGCCTACATATCAAACAGTATTTAATGGACCAATGGCATGCCTTTTTTTTTTTTTTTAGACTTAAACTGCCTATGTGTTTATTTTTATTTATGTCTACAGAGTGTGATTATTTCAGGAAGTGTTAAGCTTCAGGGAGCTCAAGGGAGAGAAACAGAATAGAAGCTAGCTAATCAGAATCAGGGAAATCTATAGCTAACTATATAGAGCTGCATATTTTAGGCAATAGGCAGCCATGTCAGCAGGATACTGAATTATTCTTAAATGATTAATATATTGGTTAATAGTACTAATTAATAGTTGAAGGATTGCCTTCTCTTGAGACATTGAGTGGATGCTATTCAGATCTCGCATTTAAAAATTTGCCTCAGAAGCAGTATTTAGCTATTGACAAGTGTTTCAAAAACATTTCCTCCAATATAGAGAGAACCTACTGGTTTTTGTCAAAGACACAGATGAAGGGATCACTGAAGACTGAGGCGCTATTGTACTGAATTTGTCCTGTACAAACTGTAACAATGTCTGCCAGAATATGAAAATGTAGCATACAGTTTATGTCTACTGTAGCAGAGTAATGCTATAATTTTAAATGATTATTTTTAAGGAGATAATATAGTATGTAATAAAGTTACATTTCTTTTGTTCTTAACTGTATATTTGAAAAGAAGCGGGTTCTGCCAATCAAGCATAATCTAACTTACAGTGTTGATGGTTTTGACTCTTAAAATAGCTCTGCACGAATCGTGTTAAGGTCAGTGTTGGCATGTACTGTATGCTCTCAACAGACCAGTCACCCATTTTTTTTTTATTTATTTCAAAACTTCTATCAGGTCCCAAATGAGTCCACATCTAGTTTAAGCATGACTTCTATCTATTGGTGAACAATATAAGGCAAAACTATCAACTGCTTAATATGTTCATTTGTCAGATCTTTTTATTGTCATTTCATTGTTTTAGCACAAGCTCTTTAAACTAATAATGCAGCCATCAACTTGTTTTTACAATCTGAAACTGCATTTAAAATATGATTGCAATATGTTGGTGTACCTGACAAACTGTTATGTCACTGATTACTCGTTTATTTACATTATTTTAATGTTTCATTGTTGTACATACTTTATTTACAATTTTATGTTGCCTTAAAATAACTGTACAAACGATTTTCTCAATCTTTCTAAAATTATCATTGTAAATAAAAACTTAACAAGCTAGTGAATAAAATGTTCAACTGTTTCCATCCCTATTTTGTAATTTACAAAATGACAATGCATAATGCTGTCCTCCTACATGGGCGTTTTGCTGTTTTAGACTATGGCGTCAGGTGGGTGGAGCTATGGTGCATGTTTGCCGAGGTCAGCAAACTGCATATACTCAAAAGAACCAACCTTTTTAAAGATGTCAGTCGTCCCGCCCTAACAGATAATCTACTGTAATTACAGTGCATACGGAAAGTATTCACAGAGCTTCGCTTTTTCCACATTTTGTTATGTTACAGCCTTATTCCAAAATGGATTAAATAGATTTTTTTTTTCCTCAAAATTCTGCACATAATACCCCATAATGACTTTTTTTTGGAGATCTTTGCATATTTGCATAAGTATTCACAGCCTTTGCGATCAAGCTCAAAATTGAGCTCAGGTGCATTCTGTTTCCACTGATCATCCTTGAGATGTTTCTACAGCTTAATTGGATATTCAGTTGATTGGACATGATTTGGAAAGGCAAACACCTATATAAGCTCCCACAGTTAACAGTGCAATGTCAGACCACAAAACAAGCATGAAGTCGAAGGAACTGTATGTAGACCTCTGAGACAGGATTGTCTCGAGTCACAGATCTGGGAAAGGGTACAGAAAAATGTCTGCTGCTTTAAAGGTCCCAATGAGCACAGTGGCCTCCATCAAGTTTGGAACCACCAGGACTCTTCCTAGAGCTGGCAGTCCCTCTAAACTGAGTGATCGGGGGAGAAGGGCTTTAGTTAGGGAGGTGACCAATAACCCAATGGTCACTCTGACAGAGCTCCAGGGTTCCTCTGTGAAGAGAGAACCTTCCAGAAGGATGACCATCGCTACAGCACTCCACCAATTAGGCCTGTATGGTAGAGTGGCCAGACGGAAGCCACTCCTTTAGTAAAAGGCACATGGCAGCCCGCCTGGAGTTTGCCAAAAGGCACCTGAAAGACTCTCAGACCATGAGAAACCAAATTATCTGGTCTGATGAGACAAAGATCAAACTCTTTGACGTGAATGCCAAGCGTTATGTTTGAAGGAAACCAGGCACCGCTAATACCATCCCTACAGTGAAGCATGATGGTGGCAGCATCCTGCTGTGGGGATGTTTTTCAGCGGCAGGAACTGGGAGACTAGTCAGGATTGAGGGAAAGATGAATGCAACAATGTACAGAGACATTCTGGAAGAAAACCTGCTCCAGAGCGCTCCTGACCTCAGACTGGGGCGACGGTTCATCTTTCAACAGGACAATGACCCTAAGCACACAGCCAAGATATCGAAGCAGTGGCTTCAGGACAACTCTGTTAATGTCCTAGAGTGGCCCAGCCAGAGCCCAGACTTTAATCCCATTGAACATCTCTGGAGGGATCTGAAAATGGCTGTGCACCGACGCTCCCCATCCAACCTGCTGGAGATCGAGAGGTTCTCTAAAGAGGAATAGGAGAAACTGGCCAAAGATGGTGGGCCAAGCTTGTGGCTTCATATTCAAAAAGACTTGAGGCTGTTATTGCTGCCAAAGGTGCCACAACAAAGTATTGAGCAAAGGATGTGAATACTTATGTACATATTATATTTTCGTTTTTTATTTCTAATAAATTTGCAAAAATTAAAAAAGAGCTTTTTTTTCCATGTTGTCATTATGGGGTATTATGTGTAGAATTTTGAGGGAAAACAATTAATTGAATCCATTTTGGAATAAGGCTGTAACATAACAAAATGTGGAAAAATGAATGTGGTCAGTCATCCTCACTCCTCTCATAGCTGTGCCTTTTCATTGTTTCACTCTGAACTAATCCTAACTACAAAGTTAAAACATCTAATAGACACACATTTCCCATGATATGGAAGGCTCACGTTAAAATACACTTGGCTGTTATGGATGCTCTACTTTAGAAAGCTACCATTATGAATATTGCATGAGGGTATCATAAAAGTCCTCCTGCCTCCTTCTCTCTAACACATTGTGGAGTTTTAAGATGGGAATTTAAACTACATGTTTTTAGTTTCATAACCGACATGGTCTCATATTTGTATTTATCACTGTAGGACTTATAGGTTCAATATATAAACAATGCACGTTATACTATAGCCTAGATGTTTCATATTTGTAAGCTATATGAAAGTGATCATTCATTGTAAACTCGTTGTGAATGTGATAAAATGCAGCTAATTTCTGCTGAGGCACAGCATGATGTTGGCAGAAGAATGAATTTTAGGTGATGATCTCCCTCATTGCTGTGTGTGTTGAATATGGCCGGAAGGGGCTGAGGTAAAAGCTCACACGATGCAGCGTGCTTATTTGCAAGTGCTTTTCTAGGGAGACCGGGATAGACTGCATTCACGAGCACACACCGTTTTTACCGGTGATGCATCTCCAAAGCAAGGGCACGAAAAACTCTCCGTTAGAGTCGCCTCGACTTTAGAATGGTTCAGAAAGCGCTCAACGGCGGGGTTTACCCAACTCAAGCCGGGGAGAAGAAGCATAAAGTCGGGTTCGTGGGCTTGGAACCCGGGGCTCCGGAATCCAACAGGGATGGAGCCCTGCTCATCGCCGGTTCCGAGACCACCAAGAAAAGCAGCATCCTATGCAGACCCAGGCCCAGCATTTCGGCCGGGAGACCAAGACCGTCCAAGAAAAACGCCAGCTATCGGAGACTACAGAATTTTCTCTATAATGCACTGGAAAGACCGCGTGGATGGGCGTTCATCTACCACGCTTATGTGTAAGTGCGGCTGAGGCTCAGTGCCAAGGGTTTATTCTGCCACCTTTTATTTTGCGTGGTATAGGCTAATTTCTGGTCCCATTATGATTCGTTTCGTTTCGTTTTTGAGTTGTGTTCACGTTATTATTTTTAGACTAAGCTACAAGCCCCGCATATAATGCGGGAATATTGTCACTCCTAATAAGTCAGTAAAATCCATGGCCTGTAGCCAGCTGTGCAACTCAGGCTATTTCATGTCGCCTCTACTAGTAGTGATCAGCAGTAGTGTCACTCGCGTTTTTTTTAACTGATGTGTTTTAGATGATGTAAGAAGATGCTAGATGTTTTTACTGCATCTAGCATCTTCTTAGGTTTTACGCACTATTGATTTCTATTGTTCAAAGTTTAGTATTACCAGATGTTGCGGCAGTAATGAACGGTTTAGTTTCAGCACCTTTGCTCTGTGGTCAGCTCTCATACAGGGTCTGGACTTTAACTAATTGCTGTTGCAGTGATGCGCGTTAGTGCCCTGCTTTGCCAACTCACGTATAGCCTATATAGGCTACTGTAGGCTTTAGTAGAGGCTAATACATTCATTTGTTGTGATGAGAGTATAGCCTTGCAATCATGAACTATATTGTATTTTGTGTTTAAGCGGTATTGAATGAGGTCAGTTACTGTCTTTAGCAAGAAATAGGGTAGGCCTATAGGCTAGGCTAAGAATTCCTTCCATCAAAAGAACATTCTTGCCAATGACAACATAAAAATTCACTGATGTGAATATAGGACTATGTTATTGATTTCACCATACCAACAGCTTTTGTGCTCCCTTGAGAATGTTTGATTCTGGTTTGTTTTTAAAGGGCTACAGTAGGCTACCTTCAACTAAGGCACACACTTATGGGTCCTATTAAGACCTTTTTAATACTCTTCTCTTAGAATATTGGTATAACAGTAGATGCAACTCATGACAGACCAGATCTTGAAAGCATTTTATTCACATTTTCTTTCAATTGTTATGGTTTGGCTGACAGGAAGTGATGTGTTAGATGCTTCTGGCAGCAGACTTAATGAAGCTCAAGGTTAACATGGTAGTCCAACAGGATGGTAGGCTATGTGATCAGACTATAGCATAACACACTAAGAATTAGATCTTAGTGTCTTTAGCAACAAAAAACACTAGTAAAAAAACAGCATAACGCATCTCTTTGGTTGCTCACAGGAATGATAAAATGGAAAGTGACCTAATTGAAGCCAAACCAATTTGTAAATTGGCATTTCCTGGAGATGGAAAGCACTTAAAGATGAGGGTGGCAGGGAATGAATGTGGTCATATAATGTGGTTGATGGTATATTGTAGGCCTAGATAAACAGTCTGAAATGTAAAAGGATTTACCTCAATGCATCTATAGATATGTTTTGTTTGTGGAGCAGGTGAAACGGTAGTTAAAACTGTAATCTGAAAATGTCCATGATTTGATGGCATGATACAGTATATGGTGGAATACCAACATACATATTGAGCATGCTGGTGTCTATGATTTCCACTCATTGCCACTATTTGTCTCACTCTGGTGGCATGCGTTAAATTGGCTCTCCAAAATGGCAGAGCATCTAGTGTTGGCTTCCCTGCATTCTCGGAACCCATCGGCTATCGGTCTGACAACGATTTACCTCTGGGGGCAAAGCACAATATTTCGGCGGTTCCGGTGTAGCCAGCGGATATTCGAATAAGGGATAACAGATATCCGGGCCGAGACTTCCTCTTCCTTGTGCCGGTCATTGTTTACAGTCTGATTAGGAACTTGAGAGACGAAGTTAACGACCGGATTGTTTCATATGTAGTCAGTTTACACTCAGTCAACAATTTTATACCACTACAGTGGCTTTGTTTAAGGTATATGCTTGACAAACCTGACATGCCTACAGAGTATGGCAAAAGTTTGATTAACCATGTATGGCCAATGGCGTGTTCGCTGCTAGCCAAACAAAACCCCAAACAATATCCAGAGGATGCCATCGTCCTGTTGATCAGTCCACATGTCTCTATAATAGAAGAGCAGGTCAAAATCCTGAAAGACATGGGCATACCTGCTGCATGTGCATAGAAGAACCTAAATACAGACGAAGACATTGCCAAGGGACTCTTGTCCATTGTTTTCTAATCCCCTTAAACGTTTGTGGCAAATGAAGTGGAGAAAGATTTAGCAAAATGTTTCTCGCAAACGTCTTGTTGGGATGGCTGTGGATGAGGTCCATACTGTTGTTCAGTGGTAAGTCTTATCGTCATTATTCTGTTACATCTATTTAGCCTCTTTAAAAGAGACCCAGCCAGCAATAGCCGTAATTTCAACATCCAGGCTACACTAGATATAATCTCTATAAACAGATATCTGCATATGAATGTATCATTGTCACATGATAGCCGTTTTTTCCGAGATTGCCTTTCGGCCTATGTGTTCCGCCTCTTTTGCTCTCCACATGGACTGTTTACCTGCATGCAACCAAAGCGCGCTCAAACGTGATGGGTCAATACTACTAGGACTACTACTACTAGGAAACCAGAACTCTTCCGATACCAAAATGTAGTCCCGACACCTACAGATTCTGCATTCATATGCGGATATCTGTTTATAGAGATTAGTTTCCCTGCAGATCCAGAGCTGCATTAGGTAGACATTAGCTACGCTAAGTACATTAAATGAAACCCTTCCACAAAAACGATTCCTGCGTTCAAGAGCTCAGTTTGATTTTCGTTTCTCTCACTTTGTTTTAATTAGCTACACTGACATTATCATTATCAAATCTATAATCCAACGTTGTAAACTATTCTGTCATTTTAGCACAATTTTAAGTTTGTTAAATGTAACAACACACAATATGTGTATTAAGTACACCCCTTATCTCATTAGTGATTAGAGTCAAACGCATCACTTTCTGTCCGTCCATATGTGGGTGCTCTGCTCGCACATTTCTTTCTATTGCTTCTCTATTGATCTGTAGAGAGCATCTCTGGACAAGCTTAGGGCCAGTCTATGTTGAGTTTCCATATACCATGATTGAATAATAATGATTTTTAACAAAAGAATCAGGATTGCACCTTTAAATCTGGATGTGCTCTCTGACTGTGTCACCATTCCTTGTGAAAACCTCTGCTTAAACTGGAACTTGTACTGTATGTATAGATCAATTGTTCAGAAATCATGGACAGGCAGGTATAGATGATGGATAGATAGACCAGTTTTCAGTGTCAAAATTAAAAAATGTAATGTACATTTATCAAGAGTGCACTGCTACACTCCTCAAAAAATTAAGGGAACACGAAATCATCACAGTATAACACCAAGTCAAATAAATTTCAGGTATATCAATCTAGTTAAGCATAAGCAATTGTGAATGCACACCAGTAGCTCAGTAGAGGTCATTTTGTAGGGCTCTGGCAGTGCTCCTCCTGTTCCTCCTCGCACAAAAGGAGCAGATACAGTACCAGTCCTGCTGCTGGGTTGATGCCCTTCTACGGCCCTGTCCAACTCTCCTTGTGTAACAGCCCGTCTCCTGGTATCTCCTCCATGCTCTTGAGACTATACTGGGAGACACAGCAAACCTTCTTGAGACAGCACATATGGATGTGCCATCCTGGAGGAGCTGGATGGCCTATGCAACCTGAATGGGCTACAGGTACCGCCTCATGCTACCGGTAGTGACAAAGACACCAGCAAAACGCAAAACTAGAGAGGAATCAGTCAGGAAGCATATTGTCTGTGGCCACCACCAGCAAAACCATTCCCTTTTTGAGGGTTGTCTTGCTGTTGCCTCTCCAGTGCACCTGTTGTCACTTTCATTTGCACCAAAACTGCTTATGCTTCCTAACTGGAGAGATTGATATCCCTTGAAGTTTATTTGACTTGGTGTTATACTGTGATGATTACATGTTCCCTTCATTTCTTTGAGCAGTGTTAGTCACTCCCATTATCCAATAATAAAACAACTTGTGCCTATATAAGTAGAGTGCACTTTAAGAAAGGGAACATTTATGGATGAAGGAGGATGAAGGAGTTTAAACTTTTTGTGAAAAATTTTCCCAGAAATGTTCATAGGGACAGATTGGGGACAGTGCCGAAGTGTTCTATATTCTGCAGCACTCAGCTAAGTAAATGGAAATGGAGGAGAGGCAGGGAAATAAATAATCATAGGACCAAAGCAGCAAAGTTTTCTGGCACCACGTCAACATTTAATTGGCCTGCCTTTGAGAAAGAATTTCTTATCTGCGATATGTTGTAGGTGCATTGGAAAGCAAGTGGCATTTTAAAGGCATTTAGTTCTTTCTGCCATCCGTGTCCTTGCCTGAGTGCCAGATTGCACCAGTTCATCTTTCTGTTTACACCCTGAAGGGCCTATACACGTGTTTTGAGTTAATTTGGCTGTTTGATAATCATTTGCTGATATCAGCAGTAGCATCTACCATACCATCATAAAGAGGTCGGCAGTCCCGCCCTAACTGGTGCAACAAAACTGACATGAGAGACAGATGTCGATCAATGTGTTGGTTTTCTAGGGGTTTACTCCAATTTAAATGCTGCAGCATAAGATTAATGCAAGATATTCTAAAAATAACAATTGATTGGTGTAATATGGTCCGAACTATTTACTTAACTGTTGTGCTGGGTATTCAACATCTGCAGTCAAGCTTGGTTGAAGTTATTAAAATCAGTTATTAAAATATTCTGAATACAAGAAGAGAAGAAATAGAATTTACTAATCTTTATCCACCACAGAATAAATGTATAAATAGAATAAACAAGAACGAATTGTGCAGGTATGCTTAATTTTCTAGGCCAGTACTATGAATTCTTGTTTGTAAAAAAGAACCGGCATTAAATTGACAGAAATTGTAGTAGTAGTATCGCTCATAAACAATTTCACTCTACTGTACACTGCTTGAGTTAAATTTTCCTTGAGGCGCTCATACTGAGAACACCACATATTGTGTGTATGCATAGTAAAACATGTTTTTATTTTCAGTTGCTCTACTCTACTTTGCGCAGTCCAAATTTAGCTAGAAAGGCATGTAAGGGAGGCCAATGTCCCGCTGAGCAGAGCAAATCAATGTCTCTTTATCTGCAGCAGAAGGGGAAATGCAGGCTTTTCTGCTTCCAAGAAATGCCTCATCTTGATTGATCAATAGTCACGTTCCAAATGGCCTTGTTTAGTCCCCTTTGGCCACTGCTGTCTAGGTGGCTGTGTGACAAATCAAATCGACAAATCAAATAGATAAATAATGTGATTTAAACTAGGTTTTTCGGATAGGATAGGTTAGGCCACGGGGGTTGAATTCAATTCACACGTGTGTGTGTGTGTGTGTGTGTGTGTGACCTTTTTAGATTGCACCATAATAATCTAATTTGAAAGTGTTTTTACGCCAATAACGATACAGAACGTCTTGAGATGGTGTTTCACCATCGTTTCTGCTGACCTGACATCCAAAGCCAATCTATCGCTTGGTTGCCAAGGCAGCAAACGCACTCTTTGTTTTTAATCTGGGCCGAGGCACAGACCCGTGGTCAGAGGATCTATGTGGCCCATTACTCCTATGGGGGCTCAGCAGCTGTGATGTATGGTGGAGCTAGACAATCTAATTCCTTGTACTGTACATCATGATGTCCAATTCTGAACTTGATCTGAAATGTAGTGAAAGCCAGTGGATGAGCACTTAAATCCATTTTTCAGTGCATGAAGAGAAGTACTTTGAAGTGAAGCCTGTTTATTGTATGAAGCATAACACTATGAATACTTATTTATTTACTTATTATTTTCATTCACAATACGGCTGTGGTAGTGATCTATTAGGTATATATATCTATATGTAGGTAGCATGTGAACAGGGCATTACAGTGGATGAAGGCATCGCATGATGTAACATTAAGGTGTATTGAACTTTTGTTAATCCCTCAACTCTGATAACAAACTAAATACATACTGAAATGTACAAATTCCTTGTTACAGTACTAACAAGCAGATGAAAACAACTGATAGATTCTGGTCTATGAAAGATCTTCTTTTTTTATGAATATCAGCGGAAGGACTTAATGTTGAACTAAGGAAGCTACAGAGCCAAAGGCTTAACAAATGTTCAATAATACCTCTTTCAAGTACATTGAAATGTATCCGCAAATATTCTGAGAATATTTTATATGAGATGCTAGCAGAACAATATTTTTCTGGCCAGTACTAGGCCTATGCACTTTCCATGCAGAAAGTTGACCTCAAACATGCCCTTCAGCTTTTGCAGTATTGTATATTAAGGGCTACTTAGCACTGACCCTCCTTTATTCATACATGAGAAGAACTATTCAAAATCAATATTTTACACCATTTAATGTTGACCTACAGTGAGTGTGTTTCACTACAGACAAGGACACCTGAGGGGGCCAGATGGATTCTAAAGTGCCAGTGGGCAGAATCTCCTTGGCAGAAGCTTTGGAGGGGACGTGTTGACATCAAAACAGGGGATGTTAGCAACTTTAGCACTAGATTGGGTCGTTGTGGATTAGGCTACCTGCTAACAAACTACTTAGCTAGATAGAAAAGTTCACATTTATTTTCCCAGTTCGATAATGCACTATGCGCTGGCAGTCTTGGGCCTTCTGAAATTGACCACATACTGTACTGTGGACCTAACAAAAGTTTCTTAGAACAGTTGACCACAAAAACATATCCACTGCATCAGAGATCGATTTCTAGATATGCACTCGTGCTAATTCTGAACAAGATAAAAACCTGATCTCTCCGCTAGTGAATGATATTACTGAAGCCATAAGTGCTTCAAAGTGTAATGTTTCCTATTGTTCTTCTAGTGAGGTCATAAAAGTATTTCCTCCATGTTACGTGTTAATCCCTTGTGCTACACCTTCTGAAAGAAAGCTCCCGGCTTTCTCCATTAGCTTCACTTTGGATCTCGTCCAGAAGCTCTTCAATCCCTAAAGACCATCTATTTGGCAAGGTGCTCTCTCTCCTTATGTGCTAAACTCATTCGTTTTAATGCTTTCCAATGAAGAGCTGAACTTATGTTTGAAGCAATCAAATAAAAGATGCAGAATATTTATCCCCTACATTTCTCAACCTCCTGTAGAATCTCATTCTACTCCAAAATTCAGGATGAGATTTTCATCTATGAGGTCATTTCCTTCTTCATGTCATAATTCATATTTTTGCCATAGTTCTATTCAAAGTTGTGTTTAATTTGATAGTTTTACAGTTGATTTATCTAGCATAGATAAGGGTTATGGTTAGTATAGCTAGCTACAGGCTACCTTTCCAACAACTAAGTCTATATCAAACAAATTCCGACTTGATATTTCACATTAAATGTTTGTTTCTTTGGATTTTTTTGGGTTGATTTTCTATTAATTCTGACATTCAATGGCATGAGGACTGTCTGTATTCAATTCGGTGTCATAAATCCTCCCATACCAGAAATGGAGGTAACAAACTCTATTACTAAATAAGTTTTGGAGTAGACAGTGAGGTCTTATCCTGCATAAATTGGCTCAGACAGCAGGAAGGAAGTCAACAGGCAGTGTATTACTCACTCCAAAGAGCAATTCCTAATTGTCGAATAGGGCCCATCTGAAGAGTCATTGTTCAAAGGCAGACTGAAGGCCATGTCAGTGGATTTGGCGGAGCATTGTACCTGCATGCATCATTGGATTTACTGTAGAGCCTGTTTTAAGGGTAGACTTAAAACCTGGTGTTTCTGTGTATGATATAATTGTTTTATTTGTGTGAATTGCATGAATTGATTTGTTTGGGGATAAATAAATGTCTTATGATAAAATGTCTTTGTTATGTTCTTTAATTATATTCACTTCCTAAATACTTCACTATTCTAACTGCCTATGGTTGCTGATTATGCAATTCAGACTTACTTTCTTTTTAAAGGGCAACATCAAGCCCCAGTGTCCTTAACCCACATTATGCACCTCTTTTGAATCTATAAATTCATAATACTAATAATACTTTTTATAGTAACATGGGGTCAGGCATACCATCTGTTTGATTGAACATTTGGTATGTTGTATCCTGTGACACAGAAGTTACAATAAATGTTTTGGCATCCTATCTCTTTATCTCTTTCAGCTTCCTTTTGGTCTTCTCCTGTCTTATACTGTCTGTCTTTGCCACCATCAAAGAGTTCAAAAATAGCTCAGAGAGTGCCTTGTACATCCTGGTATGTATCTCCATACAATCTGATGTTTTATTTAGTTAACAGGTTGTGAGGTAATGTGGCTGATTAGACCTCATCTGAGGACTTTTTGCTGACCTCAGCAAACCTTAGACTTAGACTTAGACTTAGATGTTTAATTGACTAAAATAGCTTAAAACACCTGGGTGTGTGGACAGGGTTTAACACTAAGTGAACAGTTTAATGGCGCCTTAGCGTTTTTTAACATACAGGACTACATTAATAGTGGTTATAAACTCTCCCTCTTCCTGGTTATGCAGTCCAGAGTAATGCATTGTGGTTTATTCTGCAGGAAATTGTGACTATTGTGGTGTTTGGAGTGGAGTACATTGTGAGAATATGGGCTGCTGGATGCTGCTGCAGATACAGGGGATGGAGAGGGAGGCTGAAGTTTGCCAGAAAACCCTTCTGTGTCATAGGTGAGAACAGCTCGTTTACTTAATCTCACCTGATTCACACCTTATCCTGTTCTCTCACACCTCTACAACTGTAAGAACAGCACAGTCATTTACTGCACAGCAAGAGAATAAATACCCTCATTTAATAAATAAAACATTTAAAAATGTGAAACGTAGTGGTATGACACTGTCAGTAGCCATAAAACGTAAGGTTTAAAAAGATGCAAACCTTAAATTTTGTGACTTTTCAATGACACTTATTCTCAATCTTCTGTTAATCCACAATCTCATTGGTTGTGTTGTGTGTTTTGTCTATTATTTGAGTAGAAACCCCACAATAAGACAGTGCTAATGCTAATGCTGCTAAATATACCATAGGAAGTCTTTTGCTGATAATTTTACATTTTACATTCACTAAGCATAAAAAAGTGTATTTTATACACGTGCATCAGATCAAACTACAATACCATGAGCTTGTACCTATGACTCTTGCCATGTTGCTTGCCATGTCTCCCCTCTTGCCAGACATTATGGTGCTAATAGCTTCAGTATCGGTGCTGGCGGCAGGCTCCCAAGGGAACGTCTTTGCCACCTCCGCCATCAGGAGTCTCAGGTTCCTCCAGATCCTACGTATGCTGCGAATGGATCGCCGTGGAGGAACGTGGAAGCTACTGGGATCTGTGGTCTATGCCCACAGCAAGGTGACTGACCTGAGGGAAGAAGGGAATTGGATTTTCTGTATTTCTACTGGCTGTATTTCTTGTTTTTACTGTCTATTGTCTATCTATCCTTTTGCAAGAACGTCTTAATGAATATCTTTCCCTGGAAGGGTTGCGCTGGAATGGTTGGACTGCTCCTTTTGTCGTCCCTGGAATAGCGGTGTTGTTTGTTTCCTTGTGAACTGTGGGCCTTTGCTGGCCTTTTCAGACTTTAATGTGATTAAGAGCTACAGTATACAGTATGAATAAGCCTAACTTGATTTGACCTACAGTAAATGTGATTTGACTTAAAGGTCCAGTGTGTAATTTCTAGTGACATCTAGTCGTGAAGGTTGCGAATTGCAAACTGCCAGTCACTCA
>JAODLI010054789.1:0-15949 GCA_027575585.1 Percopsis omiscomaycus | reverse complement strand
CCCTTTTCTCTCTATTTGTCTCTCTCTCTCTCTCTTATCCTATTTCAGTTTCATGTCAACCTGTCCCCACCTCTGTGTGCCACCCAGCAGGGGCCCTGAGTGGCATGCAGCAGGAGCCGACATGGCACCTGCATCTGACTGGGCCCAAATGAGCCGTGATTAATGACAGGGTCCTCCCGGCCTGAATAATGACTCTGCTGCTTCCTTCTGATTGGTTCATGGGGGAAAGCTGGGGGCTGGTGGATGACAGACCCATGCACATACGCTGGTGTACAGGACTGTTTGCAGCTATGTCAATATAACGGATCTGTTGATTGGCTGCTGTTTTAGGAGGCATTAAACTGCTGTGTCCCATGTCTCCACACCAATATACAGCAGTGGGAAGGAGCGCCTTTTGGGTACTGGAAGTAGATGCAATGACAGTGCCATTGAATGGGTTCTTTGGTATACATAAAGCCTAAATCCTAGTCCTAACTTTGGGAAGGGACAATTTAATATAAAGTAAATCCTTTTGGTAATCCTCAGAAATAAAATTGCATCGTCATACAAAAAGCAACAAAGTGGTTAATATATACTGTTCCTTAGCACCGTTACATGATAAAACTCAGACTTTCAATTTCTAGAAGCTTCCAAACCCAATGTAATTCTCTAAACTCAAAACTGTCAGCTGCTCACAAAATACACTAGAAGATATTAATGCTAGCTGTAATTCTTTTGTGAGATGCTTTTATTTCCTGGGGAAGTGGTGATTTCAATTTTTTAAAATCTATTGTTTTATTATCTTTAATTAAATGTGCATACTTCACTGGCATCATAGGCTGTTTCAGTCGTGTTATGCTAAATTTGTGCAGCATAAAAGACCCTGATAACAGCATATATCAGTAGAATATTTTATTCATTTAAATTAGAATGTCTTATCTCGAAAACAGCTAATGAGCTGCCTCTATGTCACTTTCATTGACAAACTATAATTACATCCAACAGCTACGTTTTAAGGACGATGGAAATAACAGTTGAACCAGACATTCGTTCAATTACCAAAATATCAAGAAATGCCAGTGTGACTCATTATTGATTCAGGACTGCTGTACTTGTTGATACCTTCGTCATTCAGCAGACTTTTGGCTTTTGTTTGTATTTGGCTGTCTTATCTCTTTCCGCCTCTTATTTCTCACCCTCGCTATGCTGCCGACTTCACACAAACCCACTCACACTCTGCTCATCTACTGAACTTCACAAAAACACACGCACACCCCTTGCCATTCCGTGACAACATGCAGTACAGCAGGTGGTCCATGCCAGTTTGCCTGCACTTTCCCAAAACCCCCAGCCTGCAGCAGGGGTTTTGCACTTGTGCCCTACTGCACCAGACCACTGAGCATGGCCGCGCCAACTGGGTGATGGACACATTTTGGGAGTTTGTTTCTTCGCAGTCTACATATGTGTGGGTGTTTTTCAACACAGTTAACAGCTATTAATGTTTCCACTAATTAATAACTGTCAAATACACAGACAGAGCAGCAGCAATGCACGGTAATTAGATGCTTCAGTTAAGTGAATTATTTATGTGAAGGTAAGGCCTGTCTCTCATAGGTGATGTATAATAGAGCAGGAGTCTCAAAAGTTAAATAAAATAATACCAAAAACTCTCATAGCAAAAGATTCAGACGATGAATAATTAGAAAACGAAACAAACAAAGAAACAAACAAAATGTCTGTGCCATATGTACACATAGATTTTACCAATAGCAAGCTAAATACATGCATGGATTTCAACAGTTCTGCAGAAATGTCATGGCAAAGACAAGTAATTATTAGTGTTAAAGCTTTCCTTAGGATACCTTTGCATTTTTTTGATCGCGAAGAAGGCTAGGGCCAGACCAAGGCTGGGTCAAAGCTAACTTGTTTATGATGTATACAGATTTTAAACGTAAATATTTTTTTGGTTCGTTTTTTCTTCTCAGCATTCTTGTCTTTTCTTCCTCTCCATAGCTCAACTCCACTGAATGGAGAAAATGTATTCTACTGGAGGAGCTGGACTAAAGCTAGCATGCCAAGGGGTCTGCAAGCATGTGCTCTACTGAAGTGTTCATAAAGAGATACTAGGGGCCCTATTTTAACGATCTACTGTAAGCGCACGGCATGAAGCGCATGGCCCAGGTGCATTTAGGGCATGTCCAAATCCACTTTTGCCAGTTTAACGATGGAAAAAATGGTTTGGCTTGCCAGGCGCATGGTTTAAAAGGGTTGTACTTAGACTCATGATTATTCATGGGTGTGTTATAGGACATGGAACATGGAATAAACCAATCAGTGTCATCTCCCATTCTGTTTAAGAGCCAGGTGCGCTTGCACCTTGGTGCGAGCAACAGCAGGGTTCCATAAAATATCTTGATGTACACAATAATAATCTCTCACATTGTAATCTTTTTATTTTTCATTTGCATGTTTGTGCGCTGCTGCGCATCCCTGTGTGTGTAACAAGCAGAGTGTAAGCGCGTTTTGCACCCGCCTATGTAGGCATATTACTGTCTTGATAATGCGTCCTTAGAATGACAGTCTGCACCATTGACTTTAGACCAGGATTTTGTTGGTCATTCTGTTGGTCAGCTTTCCGCTCCCTCAAGATAGCAAATCGCCAACAATTTGACCACACCACATTTTAAGACCAACACGCCCACGGGCGCTCAGATGGGAGCAAGTGCATTTGCTATTTAGACAACGTGGGTGCTGGATGGGAAACTGCAAAGACACTTGCATCGCGCTTGGTGCCTCTCTGCGCCAAGTGACTCCCTAAGAGTCTCACCCCAACATTGCCTATATTTGATACTTGGGGTGTAATGATGTTTGTGGAGGTAACGTATATCCAATTCACTCCTTATTCACTTTATTATTGTGGCCTCTATTGGGCTTTTGGTGGGAATCTGAGTCTCCTTCGGTCATGAGTGTCAGTCTTTCCTACATTACCTTTTTTTTAGCAAGCAACCCAACTCCAAGGCCACAGTCTGTCTGCACGGATATGCTACACAAAAGAAGTTTTATATTTACTATCCCATGTATCTGTCAGTCTGTCTATTATAGTTCAGTGCATTGCCATCAGGTAGCCCACTGAGTCCCTGGGTTTCCCAGTTTGATCTGTTTGGGTCACCTCCATGCCCAGGCCTACTTGTCTGGATAATTAGCTGGCCAGCCCTGGCTGCCAGAATCTGTGCCCCATGGATTTATGATGCCAATGCCTTGCCTGCTCCCAGGTGGTTAGTGTGTATGTGTGTATACAGGCAATGAGGCCAGAGGAGACATGACTGTCCTACTAATGAGGGGACGCTAGGTTATTAACAGCAGGCCAGACAAGGGTCACAGATATGGAGATAAGGCAGAACCTAGGTAATAAATCCTGTGTGTGTGACAATAAGATTGTGTGAGGTACATAAATGGCTTAAACTGTGCTTTCTAATGCCTGGATTTATTTCTCACAATTCTGCTGCAATGGCAAAAGTATTGTATACAGTGTACACAACATTTGCATTTATATTTTACAGCATTTAGCAGTCACTTTTATCCAAAAAGACTTACAATTGGTTTATTATTTGTCAATAGCAGAGTAGGTCATACACCAGGTATCGTAAGAAACAACATTGGCCAGTAGAGAATTGTATCCATTTCTCCATTGGCTTCAACCGTGTGATGGTTTCCACAACTGGCAGGTAGTCAGAATCATTAGGAGCTTTTCCACTGCAGGAACTTGGGCACCTCCCAGGTGGGGTGAACGTTTACAGGAACGGCCCCCTAATCGGCCCGTTCAGCCTTTCTGTTTCCATTGTGGTTCTGGAACTACAGACCTACAACATTGCCTTTGCTCTTCGATTGCGACGTAAATGCCAAGCATGACAAAATAATGATATATTTCTCCAGCGGTAGCACGCCAATGCCAACATTAGAATGTTAAACCAGCGATTTTCCAGATAACGATTACCTCGAGTCGACAGCTGAATGTTGCTCTAAATTTGATAAAAATGTAATGGCTTTATGGCAGCTGTAATTACTTGATAAAGGAATATAATGGCGCTTGCGATTCAGTGGCTCTAAATGTATCGAACTTTTTGAGTTTTTCAGGCTTCAAATTTTTTTTATGAAGAGTATTGAATTGAGGACAGCAACCAGGGATTATAACATTTACTTTGAGTAGCTCGGGTACACTTTGTACACAGTGTATGATTCATTAAACACCTGGCTCTATTTTAATACATTAAATCAATACAGTTCTCTTCTGTATTCACTTTCCCGTGGGTAGCTAAAGTGTAAAATCATGCTCTCTTCCCACCTCCACCTGTATGAGTCATCATTTATTTATATATGTGAGATATGAATCTGTGTCGGAATGAGGAAACAGACACTTTAGATGTATGGGAGTTTCAAAGTTTTATGCAAGCCACATGACATTTTGTATGACTATAAATAAAGTTCCTTACCTCGATGTTCTATTTCAACTTGCTTTCAACTTGCTCAATGAAAGAAGTGAATGACAGCATATGGACTCATTAAGGTAAGGAACATATCATTTATATCGACAATCACATACCTGCAAAATATTTTTTTTTATTTCAGGAACAGGAAGATTTGTTCAACTGTTAATATTGAATTAGGGTATCTGAATGTGTATGAATGCAGTAAAAAAAAAAAATCTAAAATATGATCTGAGGAACATCATTCTTGCCACTGAAAAGAAGGGAAGAAACCTTCAGAAGGAGTAAACAAGTGGCAAAGACCACTTTATTTTCTAATACAGCCCAGAACATGGGTGAGCATTTCCCCAGACAACTGCCTAATTGACCATTAAAAGAAAGACAAATGAAAAAAGGCCTTGCTGTCGTAGAAGAGCACTTAGAGGAGAAGAGTTTTAGAGAACTCCCAAAGTGCCCTGCTTAGACAGTGCTGACCTGTCTGACCTATTCAAGGTCTGTTTAAAACATCCATCTCATTCGCCAGTAGTGGATGATTAGAGTGAGATTGAAAATAGCCTCTCTCCACAATATGTACCTGTTTTGGTGTGTAGATTTTCCTCTTCTCAAAGAGAGAGAGAGATAAAAACATGCATTCAGTAAATTGAAGTTTTGAAAATTTCAATTACATTTTGGTGACCTTTGGGTGGGTGTCATTTATTCATGTGGTGAATGTGCACTTGGGTGTGGATTGGTTGCTCTGTCAGGTCTGCTTTCCACTGACCTTGTTAGACACAGGCCAATCCTCAGTCCTCACCTCACTTCTTTTCTGTCTCCAAGACAAATTCATCCTCCTGCAGATAGTGGACCTTTGACTTCGGTCAGTCAAAACATCTTTCATAGAAAGGCTATTTTGCCAGTGTTTTGGTTCCATACAGTATGTTCCAGCTTATCTTTCTGAGGCAGGGTCAATAGCTCGTAAAGTGAGAGACTTCATTATTGTAATTCATTTTTTGGCCTTGTCGGATGCGCTCTGTGTTCAGAACCTATTATGAACTGGTCATGATTATAGACCACTTAAGATTTCATTATCAGCTTGCTTGAAAGCGTCACAAAATCACAAACAATTTGACAATTTTCAATCAAGTTCTGGAAACATAATTTTTTTGCTCCAAAACATGAATAAAATGTGGATTGAGTTGCTTGGCCGTCTTTTTGTAGAACACAATTTCCCACGATGACCCCTCAAAATGGCTTCAGAAAATTACTCCTATTTTCCCATGATGCAACTCGTTTTTAAGGATACATAATTATAGGGGATTCAAAGTTATATACATGAGGTACATTTTGCTATAGTGAATAGCAGTGGTGTTTGCTTGCTAGTGGTTAAAATATATTTCAATCTTGTTAGTATTTATTCTTTTTTTTTACTATTTCTTTATGCCATTTTGCATTGTAATTATACTGGAACTACACACTACACACAAATCTTCTATGATTCTTCAGATGTCGATAAGATAGTTTTCTATGGCGGTTTGGATTTAATGAATTACCTTTTCTGGGTAGCTTTAGCCAACTCTGCCCCAACGCTGGAGTGGAGTGCAGATAGGTAGATGTTTTGGAAGATAGTAGGAGTTAAAGGCAAGCACACCTGCGGATTTAACGGCTGTACACAAACACACCTGACACTCATTTTCATTGCGTTGCTGCCTAAATAATATATCCTTTGAAGCGTTACAGCTTTACAGACTACTTTATATTCATTTTTGATAAAAAAAAGTATGCCACTTTGAAATCATCTGTCACTCTTAACACCCATAATGTGGCCTAAAGCATAATTTACTGTTTACTTATTTTTCTACTGTATGAAAGGCACCTCATAATTATATGATATTTTTATTGTTGTTGTTGATAATGTGCATGTATTTTATATTTGAATAATTACATTTATGAATCTCCATCTTACACTCTCTATGAACTGAAAAATGATTTCAAGAGCCTTTAAGAAGTGGTGGAGTTTCAGTGCAAAAAACACAGGACGTCTTTTTCCAGTCCAAGTCTGTGAAGTGGTAACAAACGTATGCCAGTTTGTCCGACTGTACATTTGCACTTGAATGCTCCCTACGCTGATATTGGTGAACGTCCTTAATTGATCGAAACCACCAAAAGAAGCTGTTTCATTAGCACACATTTTAAAACGTAATTTTCCAGGTGCTATCATGGCTGCTGTGAAACATTCCTTACAATATGGGCATCCCAAAACACATAAACAGAAGTACACAAAACCTGAAATGTTTCCATATACATGTCACCAATAGAACACATATTACTGAGGCCTTTATTAGATTTGCCTCCAGACAGTGTTCAGACAGCTGTCACCCCTTAAAGGAAAAAGCGAATGAATACTTTAATGTGCCAACCTTCATTTAAAAGCAGCAGGCCAGATGTCAGATGTGTTTTCATATTAGTCATAGCTCACTGGCTAAGGGGATGAAGTTGGCTACATCAACAGTGCGTGCTGGCAAACAGCCCAAGTCATACAGGCTTATACAGCCAGCAGCCCCAGCATCTGAATGACAAATCTAGGGGTGAGGGATAAAGTGATACAATTTGTTTATCGCATTTTGCCTCTGAACCATTCTCAACAGTATCACGGGACAGAACTAACAGGTGTCAAGATGGAATGTAAGGACGAACGGGGACTGCTTGACAGTGTCACGTCAATATTTATTGGCAGACCCCAACTCCATTTATCTCTCTCCTTAAACACAAATCTTTGTTATTTGAAGAATAAAAACCCCACATGCCTGTTTTCAAGTGTGAAAAACCTCGGGTGGTTTTCTTGATTCCTGCCTACAAACATCAAATATATTCCTTCTTCTCACCTACTTCAACTTGTAGAGCTTTGAAGAAACCTTACAGGGTACGTTGAGGGAATTACATGACACAGACATAAGTAACACTAAGCTTCCTCTTTCCTCTCTTTTCCAATGAAAGTAGGACGCTACCTTTTTGTGTTATTACTGACCCAGTTGTCCGATAGACAAGTGAATGTGGTGTTTTTACAGCAGTGCTCATATACCTTCGTATTATTGAATAGAGTTGCTTGTTAATTTAATTAAAATCCAAAATATTGAGGTGGGAATTTTTCAGATGCACTTTTTTTGAGATTTTGAGATTTATGTTCTCCTCAAACAGGAGGTGACCTGTCAATCTTTCTTTGACAACAAATTACTTCATGGGTCATGCATGTGTTACATTTTATGATGGATCTTCTCTTTCTAAACTTTCTAATGAAAAGATGGGCCAGGAGCAAAGCTCCACCCATCACCATTGACAGCTTTATTAACAAATGAATATGGTATATTATTTGCATTTCAGGTTCAATCTCTGGACGGCGGTGTTGGGGTTAGGAGCTGTTGAATAAAATAGGATAGCTTCAAGGCAAACCCAGTGGTTTGATCTTAGTTCACATGGCTTTAAAATAATGCCTTGGTTTCAGTCTGTTATTATCCCTCCTCCGGTCTTCCACTGTCTTCTGAAAAAGAAAAAGAAATCAAAATTGCTTAGTATAATTTTAGACCTTGATTTTTTTTCTTTCTAAAGAGCCAATTCATCAAATACTTCACATTTCCACTGTCCTCGGGCTCTGAGAAAATGAGAAAAACTTTATCTATTGTTCTCAGAATTATTCACACTAACTCCAGTCTGTGTCTACAGATCAGCTATTACTGAAAGCAGCAATGTTTAATTTAGCTCTCAAATGTTTTCTTCATAGAGGAAATAAAAGGTATGTCTCTAAGGTAAATTAGTTCTAAAGTAACTATCGTCTTAAACACTGGTTGGTGTTGCTTTGTCAACATATCATGCAATAGTTGTACTGTACCTAATCGTCACCATGCTTTCTGACATGTTTCCCCTGTCGAATCATTAGGGGACCAGCTGGCCTGCTAGGTGCTGTGCATTGGTGTCATGTATCTGTCACCCACCATGTATAAATAACTTATTAGGCATTAAAAGAAGATGATAATTGACATTCCACACCTCTACCCTAAGGCTAGTCCCCCTTAGGGTATACCACAGTGCTACACAAGCCCCAGGAAATGGCGGATGAGGCGCACAAGCTTTTATATAACTCTGCTCATGGATTTTTCACGCTGTTGACTTTTATTCATCCTGACTCTCCTTTTCTCTGCTTTATGAAGGAAACTGAGTTCAGTCGTTTTTATGGGAAAGTCTCCTCCCTTCTACAGTACACCATCTGGTGACCTGGCTGTTGTTACCATGGATACAGACATGCGATTGGCTGGTGCACCAAGGAAGGATGTGCACTGTATCACTTCAGCTAGACACTCTTCCAATACTTTGTGTTAACATTAAATAGTGCACATTTGAATTTCAACAAGAGTTAATATAAAATTTAAAAAAATGAAAGGAAATATCAAATATTATATAAAATAGACTCTTAGTAAGTCATTGCAGATGTAATATCTTCCAATGCTACACAACCATCAACCCCAATAACAATAATGCTATTAGACAGATTTAAAAATAGCTCCTCACTGTCACCATTAGGCGATTGACGGAGAAGTGAAAGGAAGGGGTGAAAAAAAAGCAATGGACAGGGAATGAAAGAAATGGAGACTAGACAATGTAATGATATTTCATCGTAATGCTGTTACTGTTGAATAATTTAACTGTCTACTTGCAGATATTAATTTCCTATTATCTTCCTTTCACTGGGAGAATTAATGAGGATTGACATGGCTCACTTTGTGCTTTCAAAACCAATGTTGAGCTCTTGATAAGCATGTAACATCATCAATACACCAGGAAACTGTCTATTAAATTGTGCCATTAACTGTCAACAAACATCTAGACCCACAAGGCACTGCGTCAGAACATTAAAACGTTGCAATTAGCAAACCATAGTGGCATTTGTCCCTTATGCGAGGTGCAGTGAAGAATATACCACCCTCTTTAGTGTCCATTATCCGGGGAAAGGTCAACTCTATACAGTGTGGAGAATATGTCAAGGACAAAGCTGTGCCACTGATATGCCATCTGTTTCAAGGATTGATAGTTCACTGCTGCAGCGATACGCCCATGCGCCTCTTAGCATTCACTAGATCTTCAATGTTTGTCTTCAAGGACGTGGTGTTGTACAGCGCAATAAACAACCATGGTTCCAGCATTATAGAAAGACGGAAGATGTAGGAGAGAATGAGAGCAAAGCAGTGAGGGAGCGATAGTCGGAATAATATTCCATAGATATTGTAAGCCGTGTTACCATCACAGGCCTGAAATACAGCATCATAACACTGACTGCAAGGCTCCGAGAGCCATCATTTTGAGCTATGTTCTCCAAAAGCAGAGGTGCGTCGCTCGGAAGAGCTGTAGTGCCACTTCAAAGATCTGTCATGTTCTGGGCCAGCTTTAACGGTTGAAAGAGAGAAGGGAGCTGCAGAGCAGGATACCATTACATTGACAGGAAACCCAATGGAGTTTTGAAAAGATGTCGATGTCTAGACAAAGAATGGCGTTGGGGAATTGCTTAAATGTTTTATTAGTCTCTTTTTGTCATTGGGTATCACTCCTGATTGTCCTCTGTATTTGTTTTGACCAGTGATGTGCTATTTAAAATTCTACGGGTATCCCAGATATCTTTTTGCTGTCGAAAGCAGAGAAAATTGAGACTGTTTGTGGCACTTCTATCCTCTGTTGGCTTAGTTGGGGACATTTCATAAGCTTTTGTAAGTCATACATATTTTTTCTGAGTGAAAAGAAGTCTGTGCTGGATAAGCAGTCAACAATGCTCCAGGCACTTATGATAGAGATTTCATTGTAACATCAATCGAGAGAGATTTAGGGACTTGAAATCGCGTGGCCTCTTTGTCTCATTTGCCTCAGCATTTGTCTACTCAGTCTTCCCCTCTGCATGTCTCTTTATCTCTCCGTCTCCACACTGCTGGGAATTCCATTTTCATCTTGCCGCATGCTGCATCAGGTGACACACGGTTCATTTGACCCCTCACCCCGACAATAAAGACTGACCCTGAATCGCTCCTCCAATTAATCACCTGACCCATCAAACCCCACCCTCCCTACTTTAATGGACCCCCCTTCTACATGAACCCTCGACGCACTAAAACTCGGTCGGCCGTTTCCCTGCCGACCAGGGTCAGGTGACCGACTGTTCCGCATGACTGCCAGCATAAATCTGACGGAAATAATTACCCATCACCCTCTGGGGTCCATGAAGACCCTACACCCCCCACCCCCCACTCCCTGCCGCCCACACGGGCTCCATCACCTCTTCCGCGATGTCGCCGCCGTATAATAGCGAGGCTAGGCGGAGACCGCTGGCCCCCCGGTGGTGAGAGAGAGACGTATTTAGAGTTAATTGCCTCTGGCAGTTGAGAGCATCAGTTCCACTGTGCGGCCAGGCGGACGGCACTTCGGAGGCAGGTTCAATCAGCTCCTTGTAAAAGCGGATATGGCTTCAGGGAGACGGTGACCTAGAACATTAGGGATCTCGAAGTGTGGCGGCTGGCACCACCGAGGTGTGCTTTGTTTTGTGCGTTTGGAAATGATTATGTGTGTACGAGTGTGTGTGTGTGTGTGTGTGTGTGTGTGTGTGTGTCATTACATTTGCAACGAAAAAAAGAGTCGTGTGCGTGCGTGCACAAGGGGATACGTTATCAGCCACTTCATTTTGGGGGTGATGGCTCAGAGAAGAAGAAGAAAAGCACTGACCTAGAACTGAGTTTTAGAGAGAGAGGATTAAAGGCGCGGTGAGCGGGGACCGAGGGACAGGTGTACACAACGAGCTGTGCATGGCTGTGAATGGAGAAGTCAGGGACACAATGACGAGGTTCCTCGCCAGCCTCATAACCACCTGCAGCGTGAGACGCGCATGCTGAATCACCCTGGATGCCTTGACACCTTCAAACATCACACACACACACACACACACACACACACTCACGCATGCAGAAACACACTTGTTGTCCCCCCCGCGTGCGCGAGCACGCACACACGTCCTTGCAGTTGCCTTGAGCTGAGGTCTTTATTGCTGAGGCAATGAGAGTAAATAAAGTTGTGGGCTGGAGTGGAATCAGACTGAAAGGCAAAACAGATGAAGCCACAGGAAGAAGACACCCAACAGGGACCAATCAACAGGGACCAATCAACAGGGACCAATCAACAGGGACCAATCAACAAGCCCCGTTAAGTTCCATAGAAACACATGTGAATTCACTCATTCCCTAAAACAGACAATTAAATAGTCTGTATTATAAAATACAATGAGCTCATCTTATCTAGTGATAAGATAACCATACCAGTGACTGGGGACCGGTCGCAAAATGCCTTTGAATGGTTTTAAGATGATAACAAAACAGAAATATTTGTGATATTTGTATTATTGCAGTTTTAGCTTTGATAAAACGTCATATTAATATACATTATATTATATAATATTAGTCATCTATTATGTTATTGTATTTACACATATGCACACTGTATGTGTGCATGGGAGGGGTCGCAAACCCCCTCTGTTTTGAGGTCATGGTTCAAGAAGTTAGGAAACCACACGTCTATAGAGTTGTGTGGAGAACAAAGATAGAGATCTTGTTGTATGTGTTCGGAGGCTGTTGTTGGCCTCAGAAACAGGCCTCTTATTTATGCGCAGCACATCCGCTGAGTGTGTGTGTGTGTGTGTGTGTGTGTGTGTGTGTGTGTGTGTCTGTGTGTGTATAATCTTTAATTCAGTAGGCAAAGGTACGCCCACGGAACAAGCCAATACAAGAGCATTTGGGCAAAATGTGAGGGAAGGTAAAGTGGGATGGGGGAGGGGTGGATGGGTGTAGCATACTTTGGAGAGCAGGGAGAAAATGATGACAGGTCAGGCGTGCCCATGGGGCCCATGTCAGTGAATCATCCTCATTTAAATGATATGGAGAGCGCAGCAGCCACAATGTGAGCGTGGAGAATATTAAACCCTCAACTACCTTGTAACAAAGTCGTCTGTTAAAACTAAAGCACCATCAAACTGATGTGATAATGTTTATGTTGTAGTATAGTGCTTATAGTATCCATGTGGTCAGGATTGGACATTTGTTAGCTACCAATGGGCCCGTGTATCAGTGCTCAACAGGCCATGTGTACCTTTTAACAAGAAACCTTTGTGTTAAGGTACGCATACATTTGTCAATAGAGATACATAATAAGCCACTGACATTACAAACTAGTCACTTACATTTTTCAGTGTGACACCCCCCCCCCCAATTCCATATTCCACGTCCAGTCCCACACCAGGCAGACATGACCGAAACCCTACCTTGACGTTGACGGGTCAGCACAGAAGCATAACAAAGCAATGAGTTCCTCAGGGCTGAGGAAGAGGATGACGGATGAGTTGAGCTGACATTACACTCATCACGCCCCAGTGACAGCTCTGGTGGATTGGATTTGTCTCTGTTTTGTTCCCGTCATAACTCATTCTATACCCGTTTACGCACCGGAACGAAAGTACAGTGCAAAGTGGCTCTGTTGCGTTTGTTGTTTTCTTCTCTTATTTTGGAGCGCGGTGCTCATATTATTTGAACGCATTCAGTGCTTTCAACTCAAGCTCCAGCATGAATGTATCAAATGAAGTGTGTTACACAAGCTCCTTCGCTTTGAGAGTCTTGCGTCAGTCTCCCGCAATTGTTGTGCAGGGCAAGGGTACAGTATGTGTGTGTTTCTATGTGTTTCTATGTGTGCTATACGTGTTTGTGTGTGTGGCCAATATATGTTCGTAAATCGAGCATTAGATATCCAACCTTTTTTTCCACGGATGTACTAGAGCGCGTGAAAGTTGGGTTGCCACAGCGACTGTAATAGTGTCGATAAATCATGTTAATGGTGTCTCTCAATGTATCTCCATCTTGATCAAATTCACGAGTTGAAAAGAATGACGGGAGCCCGCCCAGAGCTCAGCCCACGCTGTCAGCGAAAAGTGGGAATATGGCGGCTTTAACTGACAAGTTGGTAGGTCCACCTGCTCTGTATTGCTTTGTGTGTTCCATGGCTGAAGTAGCACCAAGTGGGAGTCGGTAAACTAATTTAGAGTTGGAGAGCACGTACGTCTGAGGGGGACAACTTGTGTATGAAGTAAGTGAAGCATTACTCTAACGCAAGTGCACTTATTGGAATGTTTTTACAGTTAAAATATTTGACCTTGGTTTTAAACAGTAAACTTTCTCTTTGGGATCAGCCTGTGTTGCTGGTTTAAAATGAAACTGTTTGTTTGTCAGAAGGAAAAGCCCTCATGCGTCTCTCTTACACTCTCTATACATTTATATGCCAGCCACATAGCATAGCATATGCTCGCACATTGGACCGTAAATTGGAAAAATATGTACTGGAAACATCTGGTAATTTGTAAATACTGTATGTAAACAGTCCACATAGCGAGAATTCTTTAACCCACAAGGAGCTCTGTGCTGGTATGATAAAGATGATATATCTCTAGTTGCACATTACGTATATTCTAGTGCTTTTTAAATTCTTTTATCATTGCTGCACCGCTGAGATCTTTTTCGAGTTATTGTCCTAACCGTTTTGTTATATTCCCTCTGTAACAAACACTGTATGTACTGTATATGTTTCGCAGAGATTTGAAATATACTTTGTGGGTGGGGTGGGACAAACAGACTAAAATTGAACACAGTAACATTTATACTGATAAATAGAACAAAATGGCGGCTCGTACTTCCCAACGGCTTTGCTCACTGGCGCAGCGAGGCACCTGAATCGAGAGTTACGGGCTGCGCCATCTTGAAAGTGAGGCCATTCCATTGGTACATGCACAGTACCCCCAGAAAAGTACGTCACCATCTGCGATGCTGGAGTCCATGATCAAACATCATGCATGCAACAAAACATCTTAAATTTTTTTATTTGTTTGTAAGTGAAAACATAACATAAACTACATATAATGAAGTGACATGTGAGTCAAGTGTGGCGCCTGAAATTTCTTTTGCGTAGCAGTACATTTCTGAATGGGGTGTATATTGCGATCCAGTTCTTCCGGGTGCAGTACCACCAGTCACCACAAAACACGGCTGCTTCAAGCCTAGAGTCAGACCCTGCCCCCCTGGCTTAATACCGATCGTATATGGCGTCGTTCTTTCGGCCGGATACAAAAAAAAATGCTAAAATGGGTCGTCAAATATACTTTGGCGGTCGTCAATACGGGCGGCCCGCCCAAGTAAAGTCTGTGTGTGGGGAAGCCCTGACATAACTCTCACATTCTCTGCTTCATTATACACAAACTTCTGGTAGAGTTCCCTTCACTGGAATTTCTTTGTCAAACACCATTATTATGTACTTATAAAATTTTGCCACTCTAGTAACTTTTCCTTTGGCTAAATACAATCTTCATCCCAGGAAGCCTTTATATATAAACTCACAGAATAGGATAGGGATCAGTGACTGTAAAAGGCCCCTGGTTTTACTGGAGCATTGGAACACTTGTCCACAAGCGCATAAAGCAGCCATCATTGCCAGATATGTACACGTAGGCTACACACACACACACACACACACACACAGAGGCACCGACTCTGAGTAACGTGTGCACTCTGGTTTCATATGTCACCCACATGAAGGGGCAATGCTGCCGGGCTGAGACCAGGGGGTTGGAGGCCATGGATCAGGATCAACATAAACGGAATTAAAAAGTTAATAAATACTTGGCGATCATAGAGGCGGAGTGATTTATTTTACACTTTCCCTGCGCTGGGCCGAACAGTGGACCCCGAGAAATCAATATGTAATTATAGACATCCTACCCTGGGCTGTTCCTCTCTAACACCTCCCCCCCCCCACCCCCCCCCACCCCCCCCCACCCCCCACCTCCGCCCCCCAGCAGCACTGCATCAACACCCCCACCTTCCAAACAGATGACAGAACGTCAGCAAGGCCCATGCTGGACTTAAAGAAGTAAAATGCTTTTCCTTAGGGCCAACGGACTGTAGGTGTGTGTGTGTGTGTGTGTGTGTGTGTGTGTGTGCATGCGTAGGTGGATACATCCACACATACAATACAATATATTGTTGAATGTGTGTGAATGTGTATCTTGAGCTATATAAGCATAAGTACCTGTCACGGTGGATGAAATGTCTGGCAAATGGCTGTAAAACGAATATGTTTGCATACCTCGTAGGTGTATGTGTTCCCTAGAATAACCCTGTTGCTGCTGGGCGGCTTAGGTGACAGGAAGTGTCGGGTCAGAGAATGCATTTCACGTTTTTTTTGTCCCCGGGCGGAACATATTCAAATACCTCTGGCTCATGGTGGTGGCATTTCTCAGAGTGTGTGTGTGTGTGTGTGTGTGTGTGTGTTTTAAAGGGACTGCATGCCAGGATGGCTGACCCAGATGTACTGGCAGTGAATCGTATCACACCCTACAATATACCATGCTGTGTTATATCTCTGGTGTCCAACCAGCTGAACACGCGGGG